>CAIGRN010085970.1:0-19858 GCA_903798345.1 Fraxinus anomala | reverse complement strand
GCCCTTAGAAAAAAAATCTTTAAAAAATCACGTAATTTAAGTACGATTAAGGAGAACACGTGCAAGAGGTGCTAGGTGGCCTCAAAGAAGATATCAGCCACCCATAAAAAAATAATTTAAGATGTGTTTGAGCCACGTTATTTTGGAAGAATGTATTCTGAAATAGTAGATTGATGGTGAATGTGTGGTTGAAAAATAAGGAAAAGTTATTAATGTGATGAAAAATATTATTTTATTGAATAATGTGTGATTAAAAATGAGTAGAAAAATAAGAATGAAGAAAATAATGTGTACCAAACAGGAGCTTACCCTTAATAAAAATAAAATAATCCAAACATTCATTTAGCCCATGTTTGACACCCACAATAATGATTGATGAAAGATTGTGTGGTTAAAAAGTAAGAAGAATTTTTGAGTTTATGTATAATATTATTTTAATGATAGAAGTGTTGTTGAAAAGAAGAAAAAGAAAGAAATAAAGAGAAATAAAATGAGAAAAAAATGAATGTCAAATAAGGGCTTAGAAGGTATGTGGCCACATCCGCTAATCGCCACGGCTGACTTTCTGGCTGCCACCAACTCTATGGCCCAAAAATCAAATGCCCTCTTGCCAATTTAATCTGGGTCCCACATCAAGTCCAGTAGGTATATTTGAAAATGAAATATATAAAATAATCCAATAAAGAAAGCAGAAGATATTATTAAAATATCCTCATAATTTTACATTATTTAATTATGAAGAATAGATAATGCAGTGTGATACCTGTGAAGTAGACATGGGCAACGTGTAAAGATAGTGAATAAATGAGTACAAAAATCTGCCTTTGACAAAACCCAATCTTTATTCAACAATCTGGCCTTATGTTAATGTACTTTTAGTCTTATTTGCATAACGACAAAAGAGCAATCGAGAAAATGGACCACCTCACTACACTACATGAATTCTCTCTGTATTTCTATATTTACTCTCTCGAGTCGAACCTAGACAACGAGTTTTTCGCGAGCCGGTACATACTGATAGTTTTAATTATCTTCGATTATGGGATAGCCCGGTTCGACGTCACCATCCCCTCCACTGCATTCCCTTTTGGAACCAGCCAAACGAAAGAATGGCATCAGCACCACAGCATTTGCACCAATAATATAACCCTGGCAAGTCCAGGGCTCAAACAAACAAAAAGAAACAAACATATATCATACAACTAATAGTAGACCAAATTTTCATAAAAAGAATTGAGAGGGCTACTGATCTTATATGCGCCACAGACATACACATATGCACCCTTCATTACATACATATATGTCCAAAAAGGTAGTGTTTTTTTTCACAATCCTCTTTCAGGAAATAATTTTCCCAACAAAAGATACATGTAAATAAAAGAACATCCACTACTACCTACACCAAAACAGACCGGAATATTTTCTAAACTACTTTGCCTTTCCCTCGAGTCTTATAAACTTACTTGAACACATACAAAACATTCATCAGCATTTCCTTCCATAGCCAGTCTTTTGCAATCAATTATTAAGTTTACCAATCAAAGATCAGCTCCTTCAGTTTCTCGACGAAGGATATGTCGAATCTATTCACAATCATTCTCGAGGGATGGAATATCGATTTTCAAGAAAACTTTGTAGAGCACCATCCCTTGGCTCACCTTGTGCTTCTTCCAAAATTGTGGTTTGCTCATTTGATGATGATGTTTCCCACACACAGTTTCCTGTGGTGATGCAAAATTGATGACATCTTTCATTTCTTCTCAGGCTGCCATGGGTGCAAATTATCATTTCCTGGTCAAGAAATCGTGATGGACTTCATGAATTTACAGTCCCAATTATTATTTCTAAATCTTTAGAAACGCTAAATCCTTTTTCACCTACAATGGGGCTGCAATAATGTAAGGCATAAATTCGGTTAGAAAAGAGATGTTAACACTAACCGGCAGGTTGTTTCTGCTCCGCAGGTTTCACTGGAACAGCAGCAGGAACAGTGTGAACATAAGAGAAGCCTGGTAAAAGATTTCCCGACGAATGTGCAGCAAATTGAGCAGCATGGATAAGGCCTTGGGCTGGTAACCCACCGCCTTTCACATTGCAAGTGGCTGCAGCAATTGCTTTAGCAGGGTCATTAGTGCTTGTACTAGCCAGAGTAGCCGGCTGGCACAAAGACAGCATTGCAGTCGAAGATGTTGCTGCAGCGCCTGGTGGATGCTGGGTCGGCTGCTGGTGTTGCTGTGGTCGCCTTCTCTGCATATAATACCCGCTAGTGCCTGAAGTGGTGGAACTTGTACTAGAGGAGTGCGGAGGTTGGGCTTGGGAATATGGATGTGAAAAGAAAAATTGTGTTTGCTGCATATTCTTCGGTAACTGCTGTTGTTGGGACTGTTGTTGTATTTGAGGTTTTGTTCCACTGTTCGAAGAGGTAATGACATGCGGGTTTCCAAGAATTGATGGAGACTTCTGGCTCGCAACTGCTTGCGAGTTTTTGGCCGATTGTGTTGACAATGAAGAAGCCTGTCCTGTTTTGCTGCTTGTGGAAGCACCCGTATTTCTTGGGCTTCCACTTGGTCCTTTGGAGATGGCCGAGGTTGTAGGTGAGCCAACCATCATGGGAGAAGACGGTGCCTGATTACTACTACTTGGAGGGGGTTGCCCTTGTGAAGCAGCAGATGGTTTCTGATTTCCCCCAAAAGATATCTGCGTGTGCGTTTGTTGAGTTCGGGACTGCGGCTGAGATAGGTTTTTCATTGATGATGCTGTAGATGATGCCAAAGATGGAGCTTGTGGGGTCGATGTTCTTACAGAACTCTTCCACTGGGAAGACTGAGCAGGACTGCTGACGTTGCTGTTTTGAACAAGGTTCTGTGGGTACCCGGATAGTGTGTTAGGAAACTTGGTGGATGAAGATGAATTTAAGTGCTCAGAATAAATGTTCCCACTACTGGTCGTTGGTGCTTTACTCCGAGCACCCAAAGTTGCCGACAATTGCTGTTTGCGAAGTAGCTGCATCTGCTGCTGGCTAATTTGAGCTTGTATGTGAGCATTCTGATTGATGGCACTCAAATTGTTGCTAGTTGCAGGGCGTGAGGTCCGGGACGAAACAGATGCATCGGCTACATCTGTTCTCGTAAACACAATTGACTGCCCAACACCTGCTTCACTCTTCCCAGCCGGACCTTTCCTCTCATGGTCGGTCGTAGACGAATCACCACCTCTACCATCCTCAGAAATTCGGAAATTCTTCTTCGGTGCCATCATCTGGATGTTTTGCCGAGTGGCTTCTGGGAAACTCTGAAAGATAGCATGATTTTGTGATATGGACGTCATATCAATAACCGAACCAGTGGTAGTACCATTTATCAGACCAAATGACATCGGAAAAGTCTGAGGTGGCAGTGAATCTGCTCCGCTCTTTATACCCTGCTGCTGTGGTTGTTGCTGCTTCTCACTCTGGTTCCCACTTCCGCTGGCAGCAGCGCCAGTCAAAGCAGCCGGAGGAGTCATCAAAGCAAAATTCTGTGGGTGAATTGGCACAGAAAAATTTGGACCATAAATATTCACTGATGCTCGAGCCCCTCGGCTGTCAGCAGTTGATGGACTATCTTCACCACACAACTCGTTCTCAAGGTGGAGTGCCCGAGGAGGATTTATATGGTGATTCTGTGATTGTTGTGGTAGCTGAGAAGGCTGGGACCTTTGTGTCTGAAAGTTTTGCAAGTTCTCGCTCCCATTCCCACCATTGGCGCTGCTGCCTTGTGGCCTCGAATGCTGGCTATGTAAATGCTTCTGCGAAGATGAGGAACTGCTTGCATTTTGATGAGCTTGCATTTGATGAGCCAGAGAGGCCGGTGGTTGTTGGAGCTGAATTTGTGATGGATGGATCATCTGAGAAGAGTAGAAAGAACTATTAAACAAAGGCATTGCCTGAGAAGGCGGTCCTCGATAATTTGTTGGGGCCCCCATGGCTGGTATCGGAAAAGGGTATGCGTTGTTCTGCAAGATAGCCAAGTATGGGGTTTCACTGGGGGACATGTTCGCGTAGTTGAAGCTCATAGCAGTAGGTGCTCCACCAGCCGTGGCAGAGGAACTAGCGGCTGCAGAATTGGAGATGTTAGGTGAAGCTACGCTGCCCACTGTGGTTGGAGGCTTTGCAGTAGCGGGTCGAGCAGAGGCAACTGCCACAGCTGCCTGTTGCTGATTCAGTGGAAAGATAAAAGCAGGTCCCTGAACAAGAAATTAAATTCAACAAAATATTCCCCGAATTCCAGAAAACAAGAAATGTAAATGGCAACGAAATTGGGAGGAGAGCACTATACAAGTATATTATTAGGTGCCACAGGGGGTAATGCTTGCTGTAGCAAAATCTGCTGCTTTCTCTGAGCAGAATCCGAAGTACTAGGAGGTTGAGAACCTTTCTCCTTCCCAATATGACTGGGGATATTAGTAAGACCCTGCCTCTTATCAGGTGCATTATTTACACCTCTAATGGCCATGTTTCCGAGCAGATCAGCAGAAGGCACAACATTAAGATTGCAAGGTTTTGATCCGAACAACGAGGCAGAGCCAGGCCAGAAGGGATTTATCTTCGCAAATTGTTGGAGGTAGTGTATATTCTGAGCAATGTAGCAATGAGTAGCACACCTTTTTGGCCGGGGCTGAGAGAATAATGGCTGAGAAATTCACATTAACAAGGTCAAAAAAGGGGAAAAAATAAATATATATATACACACGCACATACATATATATGAACTCAAATAGATACACCTTGACAAAAGAAGAGAAGAACCATTAACAAAACAGAAAATTGATGAACTGTATTACCTGAATTGGTGCTGGTGTAACAGCATTGCCATCCATTGATACAATTCCTTGCAACGGGGCCATGTATCTGCTAGAGAAAATAGGAGTTATTTAGGCAAAAATTCAGTACTTAAACCATAGATATCATACTTGAACATGAAATTGATGAGCAATATAAAGCAATGATCAATCCTGTCGTACCCCATTTGAGGAAGCTCACCAGGCCAACCAGCCATGGATACCGGCAAAGGCAATGAACTCGTTGATTGACCTAAAACAAAGATAAAGAATCCCTCAAAATCAGGGGGGAAACACGAACCCAATAATGTTTTCAGATCACAGAATAGAAAAAACATAATCAACTTACCGGATTTTTCAGATTGTGGTTCTTCTCTGGTAGCTTTAGTTGGTAATTGCTGATGCAATTTGTTAACTGTTACAGCATTCCCATCTCTTTCAGGCTTTTCCAGATCAAGCTGAAGAGCAATAGTCCTTCCCTTAATCTCGATTGCCTTATCTTCTCCAGCAGATCCTTTACCTTTCTTATCTTCTAATCCCACATTCGTAGAATCATCTTTTTGATCCATCATTTTCTCATCTTCCTTTTCGACCAGCTTCATATCCTGCCCCCATTAAAATACGAAATTCATCTTAGCCACCCCCACAAAGGTCAAAACATCCCCAAAAAAATGAGAATCAACCCAATACTCACTGCATCAACTCTTGACAGCACTGACTTCTGATCGGCCTTTAATTCAATCTTGGCATCACTTTCTGACGATGACTTTACTTGTGGTGGTGGAGCCTGAAATGGGTTCAAAAGAACTACATGGGAAATTCAATTCAAGTGAATGGAGAAGTGAATCAATCATCAGAATAAATTTCGATCTCCCTGGATCTCATTCTTACCATTAGATCTATTTCGAACTTCGATTCCCTCAGATTTTCTGCACCAGACAGTGTCGAAGTCCTGGATTCACAATACAACAACACGAGAACAATTATCAACATAAATTTGAAAGTTCCTCGTTCAAAAGAACAATTATTTTTGGGTACTTACAATTTAATCCCTGGAGAAGAAACTGAAGCTGTCGCTGTCAAATCCTCAGGATTATTACCCTCTAAACTCACAACAGGATATTCCTTCTTCTCTGGTGAACTCACCTCCTCCTTCGTAGCCGAATCTCTGCTCTCCCTTAATTCTTCAGCCACCGGTTTAGATTCCGATCCCACCTTCACGGCATCTGGCAGTACAGGCTCCGGTGGCTGCGCCACTACTACTTCAGAATTGACCAAATTGCCCATATCATACCCATTATCAGCCGCAGATCCCAGGATTTTCTCCAGATTAGGAGAGGCATTCTCGATCTTCGGCTTCTGATCCGTAGAACTGGGGCTGCTACGAGAACTATAGTTCAGATTCTCCAATACTTGTCTCGGTTTCTTTCTCTTTGGAGCTGGAAAAACATGAAAACACAAACATTTTCAGCAATTAAACTCATTTCTACACGAACAGATAAACTCAATCGGAAAACTTACCAACAACTGAAAGGGGGGTAGAAGTTGGAGGTAAAATCGGATTGTTAGCCATTGTAGAATTGGAGATCGGAGAAGAAACGTGCAATTTACCATCTATGCTTGATCTATTAACTTCCCTGGAATCCTCTTTCTTGGAAGAAGGGCCTTGTGGTTGGGTCTTCAACCCAGATAACACCTCAGCAATTTCAATCTCCAGATCCTCGGGATTCAAAGAACTGGATTTTGATGATGCCTGCGGCGGCTTTAGCTTCTGCCCGTTACTGTTACCAAGTTTCTGCACAGCAAAACGTACAAAACGACCATTTGTCATTAATAAAGAATTTCTTGAAAAAGAACAAGAATATAGTTCAAATACTAACTAGCTTTTTTCTAATCGAAACATTGGAGGATGAAGGAGACATTGGCGCTGCTGCCGATGGCACTGAGGTTGAAGCAAGACCTTGTCTCGCTGGAGAAGTCGAAGCCTGCAGGAGAATCTGCTCTCCTCCGGCAACCCCACCGTTATTATTGCTGCTGCTTGAAACCCAATCGTGAGACCTCTTTGTAGATGCTGCAAAAATCCAAAAAGGGCAGAAAAACCCATCAAAATCGGATCTTTAACAAAAATCATCAACGAAAATCAAGAAGTAAAATACCAGAACGAGCTTTTCTGGGAACGGAAACGCCAATCATTTCATCACCGGTCTTCCAAACAGGTGCTCCTCTGAAAACCTTTGAAGAAGATGAAGAAGCAGCAGCAGCAGCAGCAGGAAAGCTTTTTCTATGCTGAAGATGGTGATTATTACTAATATTGTTGTTACTACTAATATTATGCTGCTGACTGTGACTATGATGTTGGTTGGTAAGGTGGCTATGGTGTTGGTGGTTGGAAACGAAACTAGACACCTGCGGCTGCGGCGGCGGCGGCGGCGGCCTCACACCAACACCGATGGTGGTGGTGGAGGGGATATTTTCTTCGTCTTCATAGACTTCATCGTCATCCATGCTTTCTTCTGAAGTGTCATCTCCTCCGTCTTCTCTATTATTCATCAATCTCTCAGCTCTTCTTCTCTTGCTCCTGCTGGACCTTTCCCTTTCTCTTTCAGTCTCCCTTTCTCTTTCTCTTTCTCTCTCCCTCTCACGATCTCGATCTCGATCTTTCTTTACTCTGTCTCTTAATCTGATGGATTCTTGAAACTCTAATCCACCATCTTCATCTGCAACAAAACAGCTCAAATCTTTAACAAAATCAATATCTAAAACAAGAAAAAAAAAAGATCAAATCTTTGTGAGAAACTGAATCAGATCTATGTAAAAACAGGTACCAGGGGAGTCTCTGTGACTGTTGGTCCTGGGTCTCCTTCTGTTGAAGCCATTAGAGCCCACAATACTAGCTCTACGGCCCTCTCTGTTTCTGTCCATCAGTGACTTGTCTATGCTCTGTAATCACAAATTTAGCCACAAATCTGAAAATCTCACCAGGTTTTAGTTACAGCAAAATTCACCGGAAAAAAATGAAATGAAACTCGTCGGAAAATTAAGATTCACTCCACCCTCCGGAGAAACCATAGATAAAAAACCAACAAAAAAATACCAATTTTTTCCAAGATCTTCTGTCAAATGGATTCTTTTCACTAATCCCCCTTCACTTTCTCTCTCTCTCTCTCTACCTCTACCTCTCTCAATCTTATCATATGTCCATCTCTTAAGGCTATTTCACACTCTCCAAACCCTCGTGGAAGGCTCAGATCCATTTCTTTTCTCACCCAACTCAATCTCGACCCTTCATTTTCTACTCCATCAACGACCATAATCCCCTCTTGCCAACGTGTCTTTTCTCTCAGCCGTCCGATAAATTCAACATTTACCGACACGTTTAATTCTTTTTTCCTTCATCCACAAGCTTCCACATTGTCACTAAAATAAGGCACTGTTTGAATATTATAGTATAATAATCCCATTTAGTGAGGGCCACTTAAAAGTATTTATTAAAAAATAAACAAACAGGGCTCTTAGGGAGGGTGTGGGGTCACCGGTAATAGCCGGTATGGTAAAAGCAACATGACGATCACAAGGAATCTAGGTGACCGCATAATTTGTCGGCCCGGCCCCCGGTCAAAATTCATTAATTTTCGGTTTCACATTTTTTTTAACCATTTGAAATTTATAAAGTATATATATGTAATTAATATTAGGATCAAGATTTTTAAGTAAAATATTTATTTTCTTTTTCATTTCTAATTTTGAAAAAGAAAACATATATCTCGTGTGCATGACGACCACGTGGCACATGTATAACTCAATCGAGAAGAATAGTCATCCCCCACGCAATTTAACAATAGTTTACATGAGGTGAGATATTGTCGAGTATCAAAATTGAGTTGACATCATCTACTAACAAAGAAGATGGTGGGCCCATCTTATTTAAAATGCTGCTCGACTTAATAAAAATATTACATTAGGTTAGAGATAGTATAATAGTAACTCTAGTCCACATTTGAGAACAAAAGTGTTTCTCGTGTGGATGACGATCACGTGGCACAAGTAGAATCCATCGAGAATGCATGGTTTTCTTTTCTGATTCTATTTTTGAAAAAGAAAAGTATTTTCTCGTGTGCATGACGATCACGTGGCACAAATAGAACTCAATTCAGAAGAATAGTCATCGTGCCACATGCAACTTAACGATAGTTTATACTAAGGTGAGATGTCGCTACATGCCAAAATTGAGATATAGGATAGAGAAATAATTTTACAAATAAACTTCATGCATTGAGTTTTACATCATTTACTAATAGAAAAAACGGTAGGACTATCTTCATAAAATGCTCATCGACTTAATCAAGGTATGACATCATCCATTGTAGGTCGAGCTAAGGGTCGACTAGACTAACTCCCATGCCACTTTTGAACCATTTTTACTGACTTGTCGTGAAGTACGGATACGAAGCACGGCATTTGAACACTTTAAAAAAGACTTGCAAGATGTATAGTTTATTATATGTCTCTCATGTTTTTCATTTAGTTTAATGACTTTAATATGTGACGACGGAAATGACTAAACGAGGCGTCGCACCAAAATTTGAACATAATTCCATGATTAATACATGTAGGTGATCCCCCATTTTCCTCTCTTCCAAATTTGCCTCAGTCTACAATATTGTCTAATGAAATAGAAAAAGAGATTGCTATAATTAAATCTCCAATTTATTACCATAATTTATATACAGTAGATTAGGGGAAAAGTAATAAATATAAAATTATGGTCTTATTGATTAGTGGTGCAGAGCATTTAGTAGGGACTAGTAGTCTCTTTTTCTAAACATGTGGGTCCACCATGGACGGCTAGAGTGAATTACAGATGAACCTGTGTCGTGAGATTAGAAAATGACGTGGCAGGCAACTCAAACAGACAGACTGGTTTTGGTGGGGAGCGTGGAGAATTGGGACAAAAATCAGCCGTTGATTTCAATGATCGACGGCTCAAAAAGGGCGAGAAGAGGCTAAAGTCACCGTCACGGACACTAAACATAATTATTATGTAATTAGTAAATAGACCGTAGGCCTAATTGTCAAAATCGAAAAGCTTAAGTATCGTGGACCCTATTGGGATTACGTTTTGTTGAATGGGCCCACCATAAATAGAAAATTAATTAAGGGGTTATTTGATATCAAAATTCTATTTGTACATAATATTTTACGTACAGATCGTCATTTGTTCATTATGACACCAATTAGGTAAAATATTATGTACTCCTAACATAACCTTATTGGTATATAACAATGTAGATAATTAAACCAAAATTAATTTTTCTTTTATTCTAATTTATTTTACCAAACAAGTCATTAATCAAATGCGACGGAAATAGTAGATGAGTTTTATCTGTCAAGTTAATTTATGAGGTATTGAAATATAAATATTTGAATTTTCAAAAAATAATTTTGTAAATGTGATTTAAATGCAATATAATTAATAGTCATACAAAAAACAAAAAAAAAAGTCTAGTCATCCTCTTGACGTAATTGAGTGGACCAAATGAAGCACCTTAGAAATTCTTACGAAATAAGGTCGATAACTTTAAGAAGTATGACGAGAGTAATCTTCTTATTTCTTAACGAAAAGTGAATGTGTGGTGGCTATCAGTATTTGACATTAATTGCTCGTTCAAAAATAAGAATACTTAAGACACGTGCTCACTCTCTAGTGATATGATCCTTTTCAATTGCTCTTTCTAGTAATTAAGCAATCGTTTTAAAGTATGAGAAGTGATTTTGTAAAATGTAATTTTTATTTTTATTTTTATTTAAAGTGTGTGGCTTAAAAGTAAGAAAATGTTTAGATATAATGAGGAAAATTAAGAGGAGGTGCTTTTCATAAGCGGACAAAGTAATGAGTCAACAATTTGAGCACAAGGGTCTAATTAGTATCAAGATTCAATTTAAATATCTTAGAAGGTAAAGATTTTAAGTTCGAATTCTATGAGATGCGATACAAAGCTGTAAGGGTAAGATGTCAGATACTCTCTCAAAGCGGACAATATGTGATAAATTAATAGTTTGGACATATAGGTTGAGTCATTACAGATTATTGATCTCATTCTTACTGTGTTTAAAAACTTCTAAAACCTCGTCTTTACTTTCTAATAAATAGATAATCGGTATCTTATACAATCATCTATAAAAAAAATTAAGTATTTTTTACCACTTCTAGAGTCCGTTTGGTAGAGATTAAAAGTCAATTAAAATTGAAAATATAATCGTTATTGGGTCTCACTCGTCTAATAAAAGTTAACAATAACGACTAATTTTTTAATTTTAATTCGATTTTAATCTCTACCAAACTGGCTCCTAATTTACACAAACTTCAAGTAATAGATATCATAGTGAATTAACTCTACATTATTTATGTTCCTTTCGTTCGAATAAGACGATGTTTTGGATAACTTGGACTTTATACACATTTTACACTTACGATTCTCATAAGTAGAAAAAGGCAAACAATAAATATAAACTTACTAACTTTCACAAAATATTAAAATTAACATGTTATAATTTAACATGCCATATATTGGAAGACACAACAAAGTAAACAGAGTATTTATTTTTAGGGATAATTGCAGCAAAAGCTTTAAACCTTTGAAATACTAGCAAAATTTAATCAAATCTTTGATTTGTTGCAGCCATCATCTCTAATATTTTCAACGTTGTAGGTGAAGCTTTTATGAGCAGTTTCCATCCACAATTTTCTCAGTTGACCAAAATTTTAACTTTGACAACATTTTTAATATTTTAAAAAGGGAAAAAAATAAATTTCTATTTATCACATTAAATAATAAAACAATTAAATTGTAAAAAAATAAGAAATAAGAAATTGAAAAAATTGTCTTCTTCCTCTCACCCTCCACGCCCACCTTAACATCAAACCCAAAATTAGTCGCCCGACCACCGCCACCTCCACTTCCACCAACCACTTGCTACCGACTACCTTTGTAATGTTGCTAATTCTAACAGAAAAGATGCGATGTAGAAATGTGGTGCCATAAATTATCAGTTAGCACGGGTTTCTCACTCATGTAACTGTTTACCATTTGGAAAGCGTTTCAAATTTTATACCTCAAGCCTCTCTAATGCACCAAAAAAATTCAAGCTAAGAGTATCTCCAAGAGAATCTCTATTTTTAAAGAGTATATTCTATCATTTGGAAAACATTTATAAATTTATAGAGTTAAAATTTTGAAGTACTCTAACAAGTTCTTTATATTTAACACTTAATTTAACTACTCCCAAAAAATATTTATTATTTTTGTTTATCTTTTATTTTAACTAGTTTTTCTTTATATTATTTTATTATTTTCATACATTGAAAATTGAAACACTTTGAATGCATTTAATTGTAGAGAGTGAGTTTGACTCTCCAAATTTGGAGAGTCAAACCCACTCTCTAAATTAAATTGTTAATTTAAAGAGTTTCTTGGAACATAATTTTAAATGTTGACTCTTTAAAACAGAGATTGTTTCATATTTAGAGAGTCTCTTGAAAATACTCTAAAATATTAGTGCTTATTTTTTATCTGCTTTTCGAAAAAAATAAAAATGGTTAGTTTTTCACTTTTATTGTGTCCATTTGAGAATAGGGTGGAAGATAGAAATTGAATTGACAAGAAGATGCTCAAGGATGAAGTTATGATGGAGAAAGCACTTAACTGATTCATTTACAGATTGACTGCTTTATGGTTCTTTATTAAATAAAGTACAGAACAATTTTAGAACAAAAATTTTCTTTTTGCACTATGTTAAAAGTGCAGAATAATTTTAGAGCTTAGTCATAGATCCCAGTGAGAGGTGGAGATGGCGGTGGTTGGGTGACTAATTTTGGGTTTAAGATGGACGTGGAGGTGGGGTGTGGGAAGAAGAAGACTTTTTTCTTATTTTTTAAAATTTAATTAGTCTAATTATTTAATGTGATAAATAGAAAGTTACTCGTTTGTCCATTTTTAAAATATTAAAAATGTGGTCAAAGATAAATTTTTAGTCAACTAACGGAGTTGTTGATGGAAACTGTCTAGAATGACTTCATCTATAATGTTTGAAAAGGTTAGGGGTGATGATGCAACAAATTAAATATTTGGAAAAAGTTTGCTAGTGTTGTTTCAAAGGTTTGTGACTTTTGTTGCAATTATCCCTTATTTTTATTATTAGCAAAATCACTAAGTATAATCATTACTTTCATTTTGAACACTTATTGGCTAAGTACCCTTTGTCTACTTATATTCTATTTTTTCTATACAAAATTTTCTAACTCAAATTTTGGCCTAAACCAATTATTGCTTTGAGGACTAGAACCAAAATTCTAGTGAATATCTAGTACATGTAGCAAGTCAATGAGGGTTATTTTCTGGTCCGAGGTCATTTTGAGTATTACTTTGCCCAAATTAGTGAATTTTGAAGTTACGGAGTTTTCATGAGAATTGTCCGTTAATCGTTGCATAGGAAATTCTTTTCTTTTTGGGTGTGGTGGAAGGTTGTCGTCTACATGATTGGGTGGGTGGGTGTTAGTCTAGTTCTATGAAGGAGTTGGAGGTGGGGTAGCCGGTAGGGGAAGAAGAAGAAGAATAATTTTTCAAATTCCTTCCTTTTTTTGATCTAATTATTTTAATTTTTTAATATGAAAAATTTTAAATCACCCTTTTATTCTTAAAAAATTAGTCAAAATTTGGTCAAAATATTGGCTCTTGGTCAACTAATGGATGAACTAATGATTTTCATCAATTTGGAGTCCAGGAACGAATTTTTGAAAGATTTGATATTATAATTGATACAAATGAAAGATTTGATCGAGTCTATAATAAAATGAAATGCTTGATGTTGTGATTACAATTCTTCCTAAAATAAATTATATCACCGGCTCGTGCAATCAAAATGAGCAAATTGAATTTCTAAAATAATGAAAATTTGGAGTTCTAAATTATCCGAACCATCAAAAAAATTACATTTCACACAAAATATTTTCTCCAAAAGACAAACACTGAAAAAAGATTCTAGCTGAAAATACAATTTTTTGTTTTTGAGTTTTGCTAATTGTACACGCTCCGGATGACAGCCCTCTCATAAGAGAGGGGCTCGCACTAAATAAAAAAATCGCGGGTCCCTCCTCTTGTGAGAGGGCTGTCATCCGAGGTATATATGGAATGTACACATAACAAAAATTCTTTTTTTTTTATTCCATTGGTTAAAGGGCAAATTTAACGAACCAATCAATTTCTTCCACGCGGAAGTGTCATTTTCCTTGCGTGTCCGCTCATTATGTGGACATGTAGTATGCACAGAGGAAAAAGATAATTTGTTTGCTTTTTATCTGTTATGCACCTGCATAAGATATCTATTGGTTGCCTAAGAGCCACTTTCCCTTGCTCCCACTTGCCACTATCACAGAAAATATCACTATAATTATAAGAGAGAAAGTGATTATTTTTAAAATAAGTAATAATTATCAAGTTGTTTATTGAGCTCCACATATACGCTGGAATGGCTCACACTAGTTCCCTCTTAAGAATGGAGCACTCGAGTTCCCCTGCACAATGGTGCAAGTGGCGAATGCTATTTCGTTTTCATTTGAGAAGTGTTCACTATAGAAACTTTGATACAGATTAACTGTTTTATTTTGTCATTTATTCGAGTTAGCGTCAAAGAAGATCTTTTGATCACTTACAATTGGGCAAATTTTGCTAGACGTGGGGATCTGACGGATAACTTAGCACGTTGATCAATCTTATGGGCACAGTAGATCTTCGTATAGTGGTTTGATTTTCTTACTAAAATAATAAAAAAATTATGATACGTTTGATTGTCAATATTTTTCATAGAAAATATTTTTTTCTACTCACATTCTTACTTTTGTGCTGTTTGATTGATATTTTTTTCATAAAAAATATTTTTCTATTTTTGGTCACGTGACCATATTTCCCTTGAAAACAAGAAAAATATTTCTTTAGAGGAGTAATATTTTATTTTCCAGAAAATTTACACTCTCTCATATTCCCTTATCTCTTATCTATCCATCAATAAAAGATACACAAATATAATATTTTTTAGATTAAAAATTAAACTAATCAAACATATTAAATTAATAATTTACATGCAAATAAGTTTTAGACAATTCAAATGTCTAAAATTTATTTTCTTTTCATCCAAATTTCATTCTTACAATCNCGGTATCATTTCCTTTCACATCAATTGGCTTCCTGCCATACGTCACACTCTCTCTCTCTCACCAATCTTATAGGACTCCATCTTTCACGCGATGTTCATTGGTGCGTACTCTCTGTCGACGAATACCTGCTCGACACGAGTAATAGATGGTTCTTACTTCACTTGAAATCGTACAAAAGTTCAACACATTTGTTATGAGTTGAGTCGAGCTTGTGCATATTCAAACAAAATTCCTGCTAAATCCAGTGTACTTGTCTTGAGCCAATTTTGAATCGCTAATTTTTGATCTACAAACGGTGTTGACATGCACGCCCCCCGCGACTATCCTTCCAAAATAGCATTTGTCTTTTTATCTAGAGACGTAAAACATACTAATTAAAAAGAAAACTAATATTTTTAAACATCTCCAAAAAATTCTTTAACAATAAGATGATCTTTATTTTAAAGAGTTAGAGCATGTTCTTTTTATCATTTTCAAATCGTTTTCTGTTTTCGATTTTTTAAAAATAGTGAAAACGTGTTCTCTTTCTTTTTTTCAAAAACGTGTTTTTGAAAACAAGTTAAAAATTTACAAAGAAAACTCAAAACGACAATTGTTGTTTTGGGTGTTTTCAATTATAATCGAACCAAAATTTTCAAGACGCGTTTTGAAAGTTTTCAAAACAATTTTTCAAAATGCCAAAAAGAATACATTTTCAATAATTTCAAAATGAATACTCAAAACACAAAACAGAAATATAAAGAGAATATCCCCTTAATTTTTGAGAAAGTAAAATTTCATTTTAAAAATTCGGAAATTTTATATTATTATTGGACAATGCTTAGTTATAATACTAATTTCACATGACATGCTACCATTCATCACTCGTAGATGTGATTTTTTCTGCATGGCAAGCATAGTCACAATGAAGTACATAACTTTAAATTCAATCTAAAGAAATTGAAATGACGATGCGTATCCAAATTTGCTTTAAGCTTTGTTAATTTTTAAATATATTGGTTAACATAAGGCAATAAAATATGAAAGAATATGCCATCTTGGAATATTAAATACTCTTGTTGTGCTCTCTCTTATTTCTTGCTTTAGTTAATTAAATAATGCTAAAGTTGGTGCATTATATAATTTATTAAATAATATAATATGCCACAAATGTTTTTTTTATATTGGGAGAAACAATCTAGAGAACAAGAGAGGATGCTTCCTTTGGTGCATGTAGTTTTTAAATATGGCTGGCAAGCAAGATGTGGGGTTTGTACATATTTGTGTTTAATTAATTTGATAGTCTACATTAGTTTAACTAATGATTATATTAGATTATTGATTAATGCAAGAGCCCATATTGTGGAGTACATTAAGCTAAAACTTGAGATATTTTGAATATATAAACCATTAGCATGTTAATGCTCGTGTTAGGTTCACGTTTTAAGTTGGAACTAAAAACTCAATACCTATCTATGCTTCTCAAGTTTTGATTTTAAGTTTCGTCGATTATATTGTATAATAATTTGGACTATCATTTTTAAGAATAATGTAATATCAAACGATCATTTTAATAAATACGAGAACATACCAAAATAGAAATATGCTGTCGTGGTTAAGAATTCAATCTCATTACATCTACTTGAAATTGTAATGAACTGAACCGAACATAACCGAACGGTGATAAAAGAATTCACATAATTTAATTGGAAAATTATTGAGAACAAGCCCTACTTGATTATTATCAAAATCAGTCTAAAAATTCAAAAATTACATCAACGAGAGTAAATTGTCTTTTTAACTTATCATAGATCCAATGACGTCTTTAAATAGGAAAAAAACTGACTGACCAATAAACAACTATTACAAATACAATTACAAAAGTTGTCCATCAAAATCAAAAAAGTTATTCCCAAAGGAGAAATAAAGAAAAAAAAATTTACAAGTAGGGTTAACTCTTTACTTTCTTTAGCTCAAGATAGAACACCACAAGATTCCCTTTTTGTCCTTCCAACAAATTGAAAAGTGCAATACGAAAAGTCCACCTAGTGCGACAAAGCGTGTGTAGTATACAGCGACTTCAACTATTTAATCAAACTTTTAGATTTGATAGCGTTTTTAATTTAATATTTAATTGCCAACTTTACTATAAACTTGTGATCTTATCTATATACCACTTAGTGTAGGATCCATCTTTGCTCTCACTTGGGGAATGCATAAAATATTTTTTTAATAAAATAAAAAATTATTTTCCATACAATTTAATATTAAATATTGCAAACTATTATTATATATTATTGAAACTTGTACCATTTTGACCTAACCTAACTATAATTAATAATTTTTTTTACTGGTTTAAAATTATTTTATTTTGGTAGTGGAACACGACAATTTGGCCCCATGCTATATTATTATATAATAATAAAAATTATTAATGAAAGATAATTATTTTATATTAAAGTCATTACATCCCAAGCTTACGTAAAGATGACAAATACCAATTAATTTTATTTATGTGGCCAGGTGGATATGTATTTTTGAATATTGGAAATGGGGTGACGTGTCTAAATTAATTTATGCTCTACTTCACATTTAGAGCATGTTCCACTAAAAGTATGAAAATAAGTAATCTCCTAATAAATAAATACTTAATTTGAAGTTAAGTTTATTTCAAAAATAATTTTACTTATTTTTTTTACCAATGAAAATAATATTTTACTTTTACTTTTTCAGTAATAAGTAAACTTTTTAAGCTTCGCAAAACATTCTGATACCTCGTTGAACTATCATGTAAAAAAAAAGATTAAATCGTCATCACGAACAAGAATATATTTTATTAAATTAAGGTTTGGAAATTCTTTTGATATGTCCGAACTCAGTTCATGCAAGAAGTATTTATTTAAAGTACTTTTCTTTGCATTTTTCTTTCTTCTTTGATTCGGAAAAGTAATATGCACAAACTACAAATGCAAGCATCTAACTCTCCTATAATATAAAATTATTTAAAAATCACGTGGTAAAATATATTGGACAATTAGTTTTTTTTTTTTTTTTCATAAACATCTAGAAACCCTAATAATTCATTGTTGTTTCTTACAGGTTCCAAAAGTAATCAATAAAATTCACAAATTTAACTTCATCTCAGACATTTTTTCCTAGTGTCCCGTTGTGATTCGTTATAGATTATTTATAATTTATAATGTAGTTAACTTTGCGCTTAGTATTCTAAAAAATTTTCCTAGGTGTCGTCTTGGTGCGAGACGCTGCAAAAAAACCAAGTCACAATCGTTGACCGCTAATGCGTGCCTAGCTGCGAATTATTATTATTATTTTTTAAATATTTTTTACAATTCTTTCAACTTAAAATTTAAAGGTTGATTTACATTTGAAACATATTTTTTTGTTGGAAACTTTTGAAAAAATGTATAAAATTTCTATAAATCTGTTGTAAATGTTTGACATATACTATTTTTTATTATTAAATGATTTCTTGATTGATTAAAAATTAAAATAATATTAAAATAAGAAAACGCATTTTTATGCATATGCCTACCTAATCTCGTCTTGCTCATAACTTGACCTTCACGCATCGTCACCTATTACGTCTTTTAGAACACTAACGCTTAGTATCCGTTCGTTATTTTGTAGCAAGACTATATTGTATTTCTCTATAGAACAATTCTAAAATGTTAACTTATTAAAGCTCTAAAGCGATACTTTAGGTCGTGATCAATCTTAACGGGCTTGGCTTGTCTCAAGTTTGTGCTAGTGCATTAGGTCGTGTTCAAACACTGCATTATTTTTTTCAAGTGAAAAATAATAATAATTTGCAATATGTTTACTTATTGGAGGCATTTACAAGTGTCAACTCAGATTGTGAAATGTTACTCATACCCTGGTCAACAAGGCATGACCTACGAAAATCTTATCCCCTGTTAGGTTTTGGGATTCTGGGCCAAATTTGAGGCGTGGGAAGCTCAGTGGGCCTGTCAACGACCCAATCTACATGTTTGCTTTTTGTGGAAATTACACCACATAACTATTATTTTATTTTATTTCAAATATTACTTGTTAACATTATTTTTTCAATAAATACTATAAAATAATAGTAAAAATAAAAATGTAAAAGTTAACTAAATCATAGTAATAATAATTTCGGTTGCCAATATTACTCCTCCAAACACGCCTTTAACACAATTGACCAAAATCCCAATCCTCTAAATTTTGTATTTCTACGCTTACAATGCAAATCGTCACCTAATTTCGCATTATCAGTTAATTTGGTATGTAACAATTCAAATAAATGAAATTATCCACACCGATAGAAACCATGAAAATTGCATAAATATATTCTATTATTTCGTTACAAAATGCATTATATGGATATATTTCTTGTAATCATCTTCTCAGTTGTATATAAATTTCCAATGAAGAATGAAATATACTTGGTATGAGTTAGAATTCGAAATCCAGACACGACTGCAAAGAATTCTATAGTGAAGGATATTTGCTGAAGATGATGTTTCAAGGAATAATTTTGAGCAAAAAAAAAAAAAAATTGATATTCTCAAGCAACGTCTAATTTTGGAATATTTATTTAATGCCGAACGTGAATTTTGCTCTAATTGCATTAGTTTTGTTATGGGTTGTATTTTTGGGAGGTAGTATATTTAAAGATAATTAACATTGTAATTAGTATTTTTTGAAAACATTACCACTACACAGTAAATCAAAAATTAATTTTTTGTAGCCCCCCGGGGCACATCCAAGTTGGCAAAGGATGGGCATTGCTGGGCTTACAACCCCAGGGTGGGGAGTTCGAATCCTGGATGGAGCAGCTGAGTGATGTAA
>CAIGRN010085962.1:0-19683 GCA_903798345.1 Fraxinus anomala | reverse complement strand
CGGTGATGGGTGGTCTAGGACATAGTTTGGCGTAAGTTAGGATACCTGGATATTAAAAAAAAAAAAAAATTAATTCAATATGACAAGCATAGATGGGAAAAACCCCTATTTTTTTGTCTGAATGTCTACATGCTCAGTGTTGCAATAATTGATTGGCAGTTTTTCCTTTTTCTTTTTGTCAACTGTCAATGAAAAATTGACAAACATGTATATGTACAAAGCTCGACAAAATTTCCCTATGCGTGTAGCTTGGTTCGACATGGATACAATATTTGCTCATGTTGCGGATTAAAGTACAATGGAACAATTTACGAGCTATGTACAATATACGATGATGTCAACATTTTAATTTTATCATAGTTCAGCAGAGAAATAATCTACTAATTATTGATACTTTACCTTTTTTAATCATCAATGAAATATTACTGAGTGTCATATCATCGATATTTAGCATAAGTTACATACCAATATTTAGTAGATCATTTGTCTTATTTAATTGTATATTCTAGCTTATCATACACGAAAGTAAATATGAAAATGTCGAAGTATTTAGATTTTTTGTTTTCTCTTTAAGCACTAAGTATTTTAGCTAAATGAGGATGATTCGCGGTCAAAAATTAATTTTATACTACCAGAAAAATTCTCAAACGTGTTTTGCCTTTTGCCTATTTTATATTTTAGCACAAAATGTTATTAATATAAAATTATGAACTATAAATTGATAAATGTTAGAAGGATGTGTCACTTATTGAATATTAAGGGTAATTATATTCATGATATTATAGTTTCTTGTTAAATTTATTACATTTTAACTGTAATGGAGATTTTTAATTTTTGTACATTTTTATAAATGTCCTCAAATTTTTCATGACATTCTTACATTTAACCTTCAATTAATAAGCATATTTTTATCTCGGATGATATTTTTTGTCCAAATAATCTATTAGCATGGAGAAAATATTTTGTTCAACTTTTGCATTTGTCATATATCTTCTTTTTTTAAAAAATACGGGAATAAGTAAACCTTTTGCTCCCTCGCGTCGGATTTTTGGCCATCAACAGTGACAAGATAGGTTAGTTGATAAAAGGCAAAGGATAAAAATACGACGAAAAAAGTTGAGATAAGGACAAAACTAACAAAAGTCGAGGACTCATTACATTTAAAATGTATTGTTGTTAGAGAGAATGTAGTGCAAATATAATTATTCAAAAAAATTAATGACAAACATTGTACAATCTATTTTCACCTCTTTATTTGATTCATTATTACATCTTGACCTACTAAATGTCAAGTCATATTATTTTTAATATACTTTTTTATGTTCACACTTATTTTTTACAAGATTGTTTTGCTTTTTTATTACATCTTGACCTACTAAATGTCAAGTCATATTATTTTTCATATACTTATTTATGTTCACACTTAATTCTTACAAGATTGTTTTGCTTTTTCTAGAAGGGACCTTAATTGAATTTATTTTTAATAAAAAGACAATTTAATTTATTATAGGTGGTTGGAGGATTATTATGTACTAGAAGAAGAATAATACAAATTTGCTTGCAGTGTGATGGAAGTGAATCCAGACACATTTTTCTTAAGTTTATAAAGGGCATTTCCATTGCTGGTTTTTATTTAAAAAATGATCAAACTAACCCCAATTCTTTCTTTTCACGCGTTTAATGCATATTTGTTAAAATTTATAATTGTTTATAAGTTGGTAACTTAATTTTTATCCATACGTTCGATAGCGTCCACAACTATTACTTACTAGTAGAGTAGGATAAAACATTGTGATCTAGGGAGTTAAAGATTCAGAAGTTTCGTTCTATCTAAATACAAATTATACTCTACAATTCATAGCAATTGGAGGTAAGTCGAGTTGACACAAGTTAGCCATGATTCAACTTGATAAAACATTTTCTATAATGGTCAATGAAGGACTGTGATCTAGAGTTAACTTATTCAGAAACTCGTCCTTAATTTAAATTGGAGTTTACAACAGGTCAACCATAAGGGATACTATAAAACAAATCGAGTTAGCACGGGCTCTTCGTGGCTCGACATGATATGCAGTTTTTTTGTTTGATTCAAGCTAATTAGTATAGAAAATTGTGAGACCTATCACGATTCATATGCACGAGTAGGGCTGGGCTGGGCAAGACAGGGCTGGGCCAAGCAATTATTCGGCACAATATTTTATTTTTTTAAATGTGATTTTTATTAAATTTATTCAAGAAACAACAGAAAGAAAAGGCCTCGTGCGAGAGACTACTAGTTCGTCTCAACTCAATTTACACCTCTATCAATAGTTTGAGAAATTTCTGGGAAGAGGTTGTATGGTCATAGAAAAGAATAAAAGAGATGCCCCTCTCACAAATAGGTTATAAAGATGAAAATGATAAAGGGAAAAACAGCTGGAGTGGATTGTCTAAGCACTGTTTGGATAGTAAGAATGGCTTAGAAATTGCTTTCTTTTTGGCTAATGGGACCCCATCGTGCCCTAATTGGGCCAAAAATTGTTGATGGCACATTTTTGTATTTTTTTAGTGTAAAGAGAAAGATGATATAGGAGTGGCAAATAAATAGTTGATAATGACAAAAATGAAAATGACTTATTTCTTGGAAAAGAAGTTTATATAAAATGTATGCAAGTTCGATTAAGCTTTAAAAAGTAAAATCATTTATATTTAATTTTTCAATTTAAACAAGTCAATTGTGTCTAAAGTTAAATGTTATTTTTTTATTGATCTGAAAAGGTATACGTAACTTTTAGTTAAAACTTACTTTTTGATGTGTAAGTCGTTAATAACTTTCGAAAAATACTTCTACTTGAGCCAAAATGCTCTTTAAGTTGCCGAGATTGCATAACAAAGTTAAAAATCAAAAAGTGGATACATGAGAGCATATTAGTTGTCAAGAGCCTACTAAGAGCACCACTTAACTAGTTGAGAATAACATATTTGAAAACGACCCCGTTTCTTAGGGGGGAAAAAAAGGATTTATAAACAATGTATATTCACGTAACTTGCATGGTAGAGTTCAAAATTGAAACACGAATGAGGGCGTATTTATTTGTCAAGAGAGTACTAAGAGTGGCACCTAATTAGTTGATTACAAATATGAAAATAACTCATTTCTTGAAAAAAAAAAATGAAAATGGTATATTAACAACGTTAAATTGCATAGCAAATTAAATTAAAAAATATAACAAAAGCAAGAGCATATTTTGTTGTTATAAGAATTCGGAGAGTGACACATAACTAGTCATAAATTACAAAAACGAAAATAAATTAAATCTTTGCAAAATTAAACCACGTCGAGAACCACGTCGAGTTACAAAGATACACAAAATTGTGTATCGGAGTCGAAGCCATAAAGACTAAAAACGAGAATCTCAAGTTAAATTTAATTTAAAAACTTTAGATAGCACCAACTCATGGATCGGAATCTCCCTTACTGGGAATAAAAACACAGACAAAAGAAGGCAATTTTTGTTCCAAACGCAAGCAATATTGGCAGTTTGATACGCACATAAATTTTATTTCATAAGTAGAGCATAATACTCGTTGAATTTGGAGAATAAAGTGGAATATCTTTGTCAGCTCATTCTATTAAAATTTCTGCTAATTAAAATGTCAACTCTGAATTAACCAGGGTGAAAGTAACTAGAATTACACATTGAAGATTGTATGAATTTGCTAAATAATAGTTGGGTGCTTTAACAATTCAATTATGAATGCTTAGCGGGACTCTAGAATCTTCGTAGATAGTGTGTAATATATACATCATTCTTAATAACACGACTCAAATTCGGACACAAGTTTCTTACGTTCTATAATTAACATAAATAGAATTTTAGCGGCATCTTTGATACACTAAATCGATCATTAGAGTAGAAGTGAAAAGAGAAAAAAGGATACATGAAATGCTCGCATGTTATTTCTCAGTCTAATTATCGAGATGGGACATATTCGTACAACAACGAGAAGAAAACAAAAGGATAAAAAAATTTGTTAGAGATTCATGTCTCAAGACATTTTCTTTAGGCATGTCACAATCTCCATTGCAACTTACATTAGTTCTTGTCCATTATGCAAAGGCCATGCAAACGATAAAATATCACCCATCTAAGTTCAATAATGTAATAAAAATATTTATACACGTATAGAGAAATGATCCACTAAGTATCGATACTTAACTTAGGTTAAGTACTAATGACATGATTCTACAATTAATTGGTGAGTAAATTTGTGTGGTGAATCTTGAATACAAACGTTATATATATGAGTAATAAGTTCATAATGTTCTTACCTTTCACTATTATTGTGGAAATCGTTTCTACCTTTCATTTTTTCGACATTTTACCCTTATTTTTATTTTTTATTACGCAAAAAGTCATTTTCATCAATTTTCTCAATTAAAAGTTGTGAAATAATAAATATACATTTCTTTTTAAATAAAACAAAAAAGAAAAAGAAAAAGAAAAAGAAAGAGAAAGAATTAATTGTAATTATAGTCCCAAATTTTTAAAAAAGTGCAAATGAATCCCAGATAAATTATTAAAAGGGTAATTAGCACATAATGTCCTTACCTTTCACCATTATTGTGAAAAATATCACTACCTTTCTTTTATGACATCTTCACATTAATTACACTTTAATTGCGCAAACCATCATTTCTTTCTATTTTCATTCAATTTCTCAATAAAAAATAGTTAAATGACGAATATATCATCATATTTAAATAAATAAAAAAGAAAAATTAATTTTTTGATTTTTAATAATATATTTAGAACTCGTTTGTACTTTTTTACTTTTTTAAATTCTAAATTTTAATAATTTATTTGGGACTCGTTTGCATTTTTAAAAAAATAATAATAATAATTTCTAGTTTTTCAATAATTGATTTGGGATTTGTTGGCACTTTTTTAAATATCTAATTTTTTTCATAATTTATTCGGGACTTGTTTGCACTTTTTTTAAACAAAAAAAAAACTTTACTTTTTGATTTTTTAATAATTTATTTGAAACTTATTTACACTTTTTTAAAAATTTGGGATTGTGGTTGTAATTATATCTTTATTTTTTTATTTAAATAAGAGGGTATATTCGTTATTTCACAACTTTTATTAAGAAATTGGATGAACATTGGTAGAAATGATAGTTTGCGTAATCAAATGTGTAATTAAGAATGAAAATGCTAAAAAAAAAATATTAAAGTTATTGACGTTTTCACAATAATAGTGAAATACCTACATTATGTATTAATTACTCTTACAATAATTTATTTGGGATTCATTTACAATTTTTTTAAAAATAAATTGGGACAATGACTACAATTAGTTCTTTCTTTTAGTTTTTGTTTTTATTTAAACAGAATAATATATTTGTCATTTCACATCTTTTAATTGAGAAAATTGATAAAAATAATCTTTTGGAAAATGAAATGTGGAAATAACAAGAATAGAGACATATAAGATGTTATTTATTGTGTTGTTATTGAAATTTATGTAGTTTGACCCTAACAATACCTAGAGGGGGGTGAATATGTAGATTATGCGGAATTAAAATATTATAAGAAATTAGCAACAAGTCACCAATTGTTATTTCTAAATAGTTAAACTATCACGTCAGATTAATCTTATGTTTAAATACCGCAAATTATATAAACAATGAATAAAGCAGTAAATCAACACAAGGTATGATCATGGAGAAATCCAACTAGAAAAAACTCCAGATACTTTGCCAATCAATCCACTATAAACGATTCAAATACTTATAATATACCAGATTATACAACAACACGTACTATCTGATCTCCAGACTGAAGTTCTTACAACTCTCCTAAAAACTGTACTCCCCTTCACCAATTCTTAGTTGCAATCTTCAAAGCTCTCTTAGAATCTGCTACCCTGCAGCACTCATGGCCTTACAGAATCGTCTATCTCCCGTTGATCAATGAAGAACATATTGTTCTTCACAGATTAAAACTCCAGCCAACTTCTCTCGATCTTTAGAACTCTGACACATGT
Organism: Fraxinus anomala; assembly: GCA_903798345.1. NCBI lineage: Eukaryota > Viridiplantae > Streptophyta > Magnoliopsida > Lamiales > Oleaceae > Fraxinus > Fraxinus anomala. The sequence continues at coordinate 13,651 of CAIGRN010085962.1, read as the reverse complement.
GGAGGAAAGACAAGTTTGGTATTTAAATTTTGTGGACGGTGTTTTTCTCATCAAAACAATCTCATAAGACGAAAGTTGAAACATAAAATATATGAATTCTCTCACAGATGAAACTCTCTCAATGTTCAACCTTGACAAAATACGTTCAGATGTGTTTTAGTATATATAGGTAGGTTAAGAAAAGAATGGACCGGAGAAAAAGCCTTTAAATCGCGAAATAAAAATTTTCCAGACAACACTGTCGCTTGAGCGAGGGCTCAGCGACAGTCGAGCTACAGAGGTTCTGTTTTTTACGCTCGAGTCAATCAATGGCGACAGTCTAGCGAAAATTCGCGCCGTATTTTCCTTCTTTTTGCCATACTCGAACCCTAGACCTAAAAAATATATTTTCATATAATTGCACATTACTCCTTGACTTTTTATAACATTTACAATTAAGTTCATTTTGTTCACAGAATTGTCAATTACATAATTAAAAACCTAACAAACTCCACATTTGACATACTGTGACAAAACTACTAAAACCAAGACAGTAATGAAATATGAATTACAGACTTAAAAACCTATGGCACAACAAACTGACTTGAACGAATTCTACATTTCAATTAGTACACGTTTCCTGAAATAGACAACTCAACACTCAGTGTGAAATGTGTGGAAAACAGCATAAGTAAAGCAGTTCAAGCAGTTTATAAAATATAGGCAATCTACGAAACATATAGTATTATTCAGTTTCAATCATGCATACTAAATTAAGACATAGTACCAATGCAACTCAACATACCAAAACAAAACATTGATACTACTAAAACATCAAAACTTAATTTATCAAAAACTAAAAATATATCATATAACCAAAGTCAAAAGTTTTAGATACATCAAGTAAATAAAATATATACATATTGTTAAAGATAAAATATATACTCCAGACTCCAAAACTATCTATTCCCCTTTTAAACTCATAATTATTTTTCAATCTTAAGTGCAGACTCTTCTCATTAAGCGACTATAATGACCCATGTAACGAGTTTTAGGCCAATTAACTCAAGTCAGTTGACCATAGCACCAGGTTATGGGAAACCCCACAGGTTTAATTGTTCGAGTCAAATATGTTCCGAAGAAAAATATAAGATATTGAACTTTTTATTACCGAGGATAACATTGAGCTTAGATTTAATAAATAGGATCAATTCATGTTCAAAGTCAACTTACTAACATGTGATTGTCATCTCAAATCTCACACACGCAGTTAAATCCCATTACAATATGATAGTGTGTGCAGTGCAGATGGTACATGAAAACACATATACTAATTACTACATATCAACCCAAGCAAGTAATGGAAACTATGTTACAACTTATCAATTATGTTCATACATGATCACAACATGCAAGTTTAAGAAAGCCATATATGCTGTAATAAAAATCCATTTTTTTTCATTTTCAATTTTTTCATTATATATATATATTTTTTTTTATTTTTTTTTTTCTTTTGAAATATGAATGCACCATGCACAAAAAATGTCAAATACACAAATAAACGAAAAATAAACAAATAAAGAAATATGCATGAATTTTCTACCTAAAAAACAAAAAAACAGATGTGATGCATGTATAAATCAATGTCACACAATGATAAGGTACGAACATGCACTAAAAATATCTAATCAGCTAGAAATGCAAACGCTCTTACCTTTAAGAGCATCGTAATCAATTTCACAATTTTTCATATCACTTTTCTTCACCCAAACTTTTTTCCAGTCATCTATGTCATTAATTTAGTCAATTGACTCACCTAATTAATAAGGAAGTCAATCCGACCAACACACTCCTGATTATTATTTCTATTTAAGTTCTGATTTCTATTTCTATTCAGGAGATGACGACACCTAGGTCTTATGTGTCCTAAGTCACCACAGTGAAAATATGTAGGGATAAATTTATGAACAATCTTAGATTTCAAATGTTGAACCTTAGGTGGAGGAGACCTATGTTGTACCGATGATTTCAGTCCTCGAATACTTACATTTTTTGTGTTCCTATTCAACAGTTTGCGACACTTAGGTCTTATATGTCCTACCTTACCACAATGGTGACATGTGGGGATGAACCTATGATCAAAATTATATGGTCGCTGATATTCATCCTAAGTTGGTAGGTCCTACGCTGTCTAATAGGCCTCTGTCCTACGATACCCTTATTCTTAGGTTCAAGGTCAGGAACATTCTTGGACTGATTGGTAGTAGGGATAAAAATGGTCTAAGAAGTACTGGTAGCATTAAGATCATTCTCATTATATCCTAGACCTTCCTTATTACCCGAGGGCTTGTTCATCCCTAAGATGTTGTCAAGCTTCTTAAAGCCACTAGAGAAAGCAAGGAGTTGAGTACTAGATTTTTCAAGATTGCTCGTAAGGGTTTTAACCTTATCCTCTAAAGACTCTTTTTCAACCCTTAATTCATTCAAACATCTAGTTGACTCCTCAAGTTTGTCTATAAGGCTTTCTTTTTCAAATTTAAGTGCATTAACATTTTTAAGCACGACTTTATTCACCTTCTTAATTTTAAGACTATTCTCAAATAATTGTTCATAAGCTTCCTAAAGTTCCATATCATACTCAGATCCTGAATCATAAACAGATTGACTCATCTAGAATTTACTAAAGGTTAGGAATCGAAATAAGACTCTGATACGAATTGAAATTTACGTAGTTCAACCCTAACAATATCTAGAGGGGGTGAATATGTATATTATGCAAATTAAAATAATATAACAAATTAGCAACACGTCACCAATTGTTATCTCTAGATGGTTAAATAATCACGTTAGACTATTCCTATGTTTGAATACCGTAAATTATATAAACAATGAATAAAACAGTAAATCAACACACGGTATGATCATGGAGAAATCCAACTGAAAAAAACTCCGGGCACTTTGCCAATTAATCAACTATAAACGATTCAAACACTTACACTCTACCAGACTAGACGACGACACGTACTATCTGATCTTCAGACTGAAGTTCTTACAGCTTTCCTGAAAACTATACTCCACTGTACAAATCATTAGCTGCAATATTCAAAACTCTCTTGGAATCTGCTACTATGCAGCACGTCTAATCTTGCGGAATTGTCTATAGATCAACAAAGAACACCTTGTGTTTCACAGACTGGAACTCCAGTCAACTTCCCACGATATTCAGAATTCTGACAGATGTGGTGGAAAGACATGTTTGATATTTAAATTATGTGGACGATATTTTTCTCACCAAAACAATTTCATATGACGAAGGTTAAAGAAAAAATATATGAATTCTCTCCCAGATGAAGCTCTCTCAATGTTCAACCTTGACAAAATACGTTCAGGTATATTTTGGTATATATAGGTATGTTAAGAAAAGAATGGATCGGGGAAAGAACCTTTAAATCGCGAAATAAAATTTTTTCGGACAACATTGTCGCTCGAGCGAGATCTCAGCGGCAGTCGAGCGACGGAGGTTTCGTTTTTTACGCTCGAGCCAATCCATGGCGATAATCTAGTGAAAATTCGCATCGTACTTTCCTTCTTTTGCCATACTCAAACCCTAGATCTAAAAAATATTTTTTCATATAATTGTACATTATTCGTTGACTTTTTACAATATTTACAATTAAGTCTCTTTTGTTTAAAGAATTGCCAATTATATAATTAAAAACCTAACAGTTATGTATTTCTAATTTAATGTACCAAATTTGTTCTTATTGAGATCAACGGGAGTGGATTAGTTGACTTGAAAACGCCAAGAAATGAAAAAGTGAAAGCCCAAAATTGTTGATGTCATATTAATCCCTTATGAGATTTATATTTTGTTTGTGATAATATTTTGAAGTCTATGCCATTGTTTTTAAAAAATTTGATAAAAATTTAAGTCAAAGTTAACTATAAATTTTAATCACATTTTTTAAAAAATTCACAATTCTTATCAACTTTTACACTACATATTTCATAAACTTTTATTAAAACTATTAAACATATGATTTTTAGCTACATCAAACTTGAACTATATATAAAATCAACACTAAATACTGCATTACAAAACCTAATCAATTAGTTGCAACCATTTTATTATTTATCAAATCTGATTTTTTATTAGCTCCAAATCCATGTAAATTGTTCAAATTATTGATTTTTGGAATTTCATCTTAAAAAGTCATGTGAAAGTAAGTAGTGTAAATTCTTGTATATGAAGTACTATTTCCACATTTAAGCATTGTGGGGTTGCTTACACTTTATTGACTTGCAAGGCTCGATTTTTACCCTTTAAATGGATCATATTGTTTGTTTGAGTTTCTTTAAATTCTAATATAATATTGAATTTTAAAGTTCTAATTTAAAAGATTGATCTTATTAAAAAGTGTAGCTCAAGTCCTTATATATTGATTAATGTCTTCATATTTAAGCAACGTGAAAATTTACATCTGACACTTACAAATTTAAAGTATTGAATAGCATTTGAGATAATTATAGGGTCTTATAAAGACGAGAAAATGACAGTACCTCAAGGGATGGTCCATCCAACCTCAATAAAAAAATGGGGATTTCTCTATGATGATGCTGTAATTGATAAGTTTTCTCATAATTTAATACCAAAAGAACACTAAAATATATTAAAGTCGGAAAACAATCTATAAATTTTAGGGTCGATTGGTTATATATAAGTTAATAACCACTTCAACTTTTAGCGCAAGTTTATTATACATTAGAAGATTAGAAAAATGTCATAATCCATGAATAGAGATGGCAATGGGGGTGGTATGAAACCAAAGCAATTATTACGATTGTCATCATGTAGGGAATTTTCGGGAGGCGAGAAGTGAAGGGATTAGAAAATTCTCATTTGCCTGCGCCATTTAATTAATTAAACTTTATTTTTAAAGTATGATTTCAAATAAAAATATGAAAATGAAATGAAAATATCTTAAACATAAAAATTCAAGATGAGCTCGATGAATTCAGGGATAGAGATTGAGTTCCTCGTCCCGTTCACTATTCATGACGAGGCAATGCTGGATGAGACTCATGAAATATATTCTTATGCGGTTTGAAAATCGAAATAAAAAATTTTCAAAAAAAAAAAAATCACACCCATCTATCATTTCATCAACCCATACTTGTAACTATCTTAATTTATTTGGGGGCATCCAAACTTCGAAGTAATACTCATTATTCAAGCAAAATAAGTGTAACATATAAGACAAGAAAGCAAATAGACAAGATTTTAATTTTCTTTAATATCGTCCACACAAGTAACAAAACCATTCTCTATCATTAACATTTTGACTATTTAGACCAATGACAATGACATTTATAGGTTATGAAAAGATTGGTAGCACACTAATTTTTGTCTAGTTCAAAGCACACAAGATAGAAAGTATGTAATCATTACATGTACACAATAATGGCATAAATTATTTTGTTGAAGCATTTATTAATTTCAACCATCTAGAGTTATAAAATTTCATTTCAATTTCTTTGAAGATAATGATTCATATATCAATTGGAAGAAATAATATATAGATTTCTTCACGAAAAATTGAGGTAGGATCAATCCTCCCTCAATTCTTTTAGTGACAGGAAACTCGTTAATATAAACAAAATCGGATTATTATATCTAGTTTTAGCAGTCGTATATGACTTGTTATTTTGAACTCAATATTTTACGATTTTTCAATACGAAATAAGCGTTGCAAAGTTTGCCATAAATATTTTAAAAATGATACCAAAAATCTAGTTCGACTACTGAAGAATATGGCTTGAAAATAAATCGAAAAATGTGACGAGAAATGGGAGTTAATGATAAAAATTGAATCATAAAAATCATTTTTATCCGCCATATTTTGCTAGTTAATTTGAACTCCCTGTTAATTATTCAATCTAAAAAATTAATAGTAAAATTTCATGCATGCATGAGAAATGCTATTAATCTGAAGACACGAATGGGATGGGTTCAAATTCAATAAAGGGCACGACGACGTAGTTTTATATATGGTCCACCCCAATAATAGAAGAGGGTTTGTCTCTTCCTCCCTCAAATTTGTCATTTCCAAGAATTTTGTGTGTGCACCAATTCATTATTGAATTCATGACTTCGCCCAGGAAAAACTACTCCTATAATGGAAAATGAAATCATATTTTTATGAATTAATTGGAAATGCAACACTTTAAAAGGACTACAAATACACCACGCGATATTCGATTGGTCAATATTTTGTTCAGTTCAAGGTAACATTTATTTAACCTGTTGTTGAATGTACTTAAAAATTACCCATTATTTTTATTATATTTAAATTAATTCAAAGAAACTAAATTATAAAAAGTTACAAAAGACGATATATCTAAAATGATACAAGTTGAACTCGATTAATTTATGAAAATAGTTTATCTGTAATATCGTTTAAAAGCAAATTTAAATCATGCGTATCCATCGTCATCGTCTCAAAATCGCTGTTTAGCCCATATTTGAACTACATTAAAATTCACATTCTTCTACTGATTTTCAACCACCTTTTTCAGTAAAATAATATTTTTCATCATATCAATAATTTTTCCTTCCTTTTCAACCACACTTCTCCATCAATCTACTATTCCAAAATACATTCTTCCAAAATAATGTGATTCAAACACACATTTAAACTATATATAAGAATCAATAGACAACAGAATATTGCTTAAATCTGAAATGTTTTTCGGGGCAGCTAAAGGAAATAAAATGTGTCACGTTGAAGAGGTCGACCAAGTTTTCACACCGCATAGCCGTACCATCAAGATTGTGAGCACATCATTTCGACAGAAGGGATCGACCAGAAATGACCAAATATAAGCCGGACACAAGTCTAAGAAGATTGTCCAAAGTGGTTCTATCCTCCAAGATTGTTCCATAACGCTCCCACCTAGTCAGCAAGCAAATCTTAAACCGTGAGAAGTCCATTTCTGGGTGCTGCAACAATAAAGGTATTAGACCGATCAATGTACAATTAGCTCAAAACATGTCCACACGTAAGGAAACTGAAGAAGTGGAAGTGTTTTCTCAAATTTAACCTCAGCCATAAATTTCTTCAGAATTTCTTGTTTTTGCATCTCATCACTAGTCGGAAGGCCCATGGATTTCTGTCGTTGATCAAACTGCACGCAGCATTTCAAGGAAAACACATTAACAATTCTGAATAGATAACAAAGATGAAAATAGATAAAAGAACAAGCACTCTTAGTTTTTCTTGGTCAGCGGTCCTATAGCACCATCATAATTATAATTTCCCATCAATTAGGCAAGCTTTAAACACATTTGAAAGAACATCAAGCCATTTTAACATGTACATTCGACAATTCTGCCCTGATGAAGTATCTTGAACTTCAATTTAGTTCCATTAAGTACTAAATACTGGGCTGTATCTAATGAGCAACAATTTAGTTTGTTTTTCTTCTTTTGTATTGTCAAGTACTATCCAATCCTCCACAATAAATGCAGTAGGGCAGGCTGGCAGGGATCTCGAAAATAAATGGAATGGAGTATAAGATGCATATTTTACCATCATCTTTTCCACTGTTGAACTCATTTCCGGGACCAGATCCATGATTTTGCTGTTTTCAGGTTCAGCTTTCAGGGTATCAATCTCTGGCTCACCTTTTACCAAATATTTCCACCATTCCATCTTGTTATGCTTGGTTAGGAGTATAGAGAGAGCTTTGATCCTCTGCAAGAAGTAAATCAATAGTTGTGAATCTATTTCATGTCTTTCATAAACTCACCAACGTCAAAACAAATCTAGTAAACGTCAGATTACCAGTTTGCAGGCTGCCGTACAGGATTCGTGATATCAATAAGGAAAAGATCATACTACTCCGATACATAGCTAAGGTACATAACCAATGCAGATAGTCGTGTTCAATAGGGAAAAAACAAACAAACCTAAGCTCCATAAGCAGTCGTCGACCTTGACAGGCTGAAAGAGTTCCCCCTGCAGGTATATAAACACAACTTAGTGACTCTTGAAGGATAATAACAACAAACAACGACTACTAACACAGCGGGATGAATATGAATTGATAGGAAGACAGGACAGAACACCTACATCAATAACCGGAGGCTGACCCTTGAGCCCAACTTTAAGATGATTCTTCTTTATTTCACATGCAATGAACTTGGACTTTGTTCCAGAAGGAACGGAAACAGTGACATTAACCTCCTGCAGAGATTGACCCCAAGAATAGTTATCCATGTCAAGGCCATTACTTCTATTAGGAGCTGCCCAGAAACAGACGTATTAGTAACCCAAATGGCAACAACTTACGATGAAAACCAAAGAAGAATGTCTATAATTGTTAGCCAGAGAATGTATTTATGTGAGATCATCCTCCCAAAAGAAGAGCATTCCTAACAACACGAAACAGCTGGATAAACAGAATCACAATAACAAAAGAGAGACCGTGTAACTCTAACTGTTGATTGTGCAAGAATATATTATTGTTTGCAAATTTATGTCACGGATTCTCTTAAAATCACAATTTTCTTTTCTTTTCTCATTCAAGATGACAGAAGAGGTCTGACGATCGGGCTACCATCTCCATCAACATTTCAACTTTCAGAAGGGAGTCAGAGCGAGAGGAGTTAATCAAGTAAAAGTTAAGTTTCCCCCTGTTACGAGTAAAATTTTAATGAAAGCTACAAAGATTATTATGAAATACAAAACTTCAAAGCAAAAGATCTTATTCTCTTGCCGAATCTCTGAAGCCAATGAAGAGAATGCCACTATAAATTCTGTGCCGTCATCTTTCCTACACATTTAAGCCAGAATCCAGAGACGCAAATACAACTAATGCATAGAGTTTCTGGAACATGAATTTCACAACTTTTGCTTCCATGATTTACCTAGGTTAAGCAAAAGAAAAGGAAATTGAAAGCAATACTTACTCTATCAATGCATTCAAAGATAAAGCAAAACCCTAGAGCGTAAACCTTGCACACAAAATTAAAATCAAGAGGGATAGCATGTTTGGTTGTGCTTAAAATTAACTCTTTTAAGTTATTTATTTTGCCAAACAAGTTACTTTTTTTTTTCCTAACAAATCTTACTTTTCTTGAAAGAGAGGGGTATGCATTTAATTTAGACTTTCAAATAATTATATAGACTTTTTGTAAGTGAGTGACTTTTGTATAGTTCATGAACTTCTATATAGAGTTTTACACAATTACATGAAAGAGTTTCATATACTTTCGTAGACTTTCATTTTAGAAGACTATCATCGACATTGATAAACTTCAGTTGACTACTAATATAATATATATTCTACAAAAGGACATCTACAGACCATAACATATTCACACCTTATCTGAGAGGGTAGAATGAGACACAGCAATAAGAATGATGTCATCTCAATCAATCCAAGTTGGGGGCAGGATAGGGAGAAGAAAGAGATGGGATCTCATTAATAGATAATGTCACTTGTACATCATGCTTGATACTACCATTGCCGTCAAGCAATGACTGGTTGAAAAAACTTTTTTTTTATTTTAAATAAAATAAAATTGTCCAATGGTTTATTGTCACGTGATAGAATGTAAAACTTGGTGTACACCAAGCATGATTGCTCATTAATATACCATTTATTTCTATAAAAGAGCAACATATAGGGACCACAATTTCTAACTTGCTTACTATGATATAAAACTTTCAAGCATACACATTGAGAAAACAATAGAGTCTTGCAAAAACAATCCAAGTATTAATATATCAAAATACAATCAATAAACAACCCAAAATCTGTTTAATTCATTACTAATTCAAAATTTAAAAAGAATATCCAAAAACGTTAGAATTAACAATCTCAAACCTATAGTATTCATTACTAATTCAAAATTTTAAGAAATCCAAAAAAAGTAGAATAAACAATTTAAAACGGTGGAATTCATTACTAATTGTGTTCAAAAAGTTGACTCATTCCATCAATTCATAAAACATCCATTCAGAACGCTCTCTGGGCGCCATTTTCAAGAACTCAAACTTCTTTGCTCTAGTATTAAGCACATCAAATGCATTGAAACGAGTATGATCATCCAAGTTCGGAATTTCCTTGATAACTTCCCAATAGCTACACTCTTGTCAAATGATTCAATAGTACGAGTGATCTTGTCAATGGTATGAATGACCATGTCTATAACATCTGATTTGAGTATTGTTGGTCACAAATGAGCTAGGTTTTGTTTCAAACTCAGTTCAATTTAGTTTTCTAGTCGTAAGGAGAACCACTGAACTCATTGGTTGAGAGGGTAATGGTGAAGTGAAGTGACTGGGAGATGAAGACTGATATAAAAGCTCTTGTTTATCACTTTGTATGAATGGCCACTACCAAAATTATACATGAACCCAACTGATAAACCACCACCTCTGCTTTCTTTTGTCCCAAATATTCTCGCGTCAATGTTATCCCCTAGTCCAATTGACTGTCTCCCAACAGCAGCTCCATTTCTAATTGCAATTCTCAAGTCTTCTCAGTCCGTCTATGAAATAGTTTTTATTTGTAAGATGAGAATAGTGAAGAACTAAAATAAAATGAGTGTTAACATATGAAACTACACATCACTAACTTGTATTGTTTAACTTTGTGTACTGTCTTAAATAAAATAAAAATAATAATAATCCTCTTGTACTTACTAGCTGTCAGTGTCATTGCCACTGCCTCGAAAGGTCCCACCTATACCCAGAGCTATGATGCATAGCATTAGCTAAGAGAAGTTTACAACTTAGATATTGGGAACAAGTCCTTTGACACACAACTTTTATGTTAGGAGCTGGAAGAATGTTTTTTCTTACAGTTATCTTGATAAGTGAGCCATTACCATCATGTCATCCACAAATGCCCACATCGACCATGAGTTTTAGTAACTCATTTCTCTCTTCCAACGTCCATACTTCATATTTTCCAAAACCCTTCCCTTTACTTTGCTATTTCCTAAGTATGAATCTCCCGATAATAATGTTACTAGATTATATAAGCAATGTGATAAACATTTAATAAATTACATGAGAGAAACAGGTTGCAAGAATAGAACAACTCTCTTCGTCCCAAATGCATGAACTCAAGATAACATAAATATGTTGTTACATATAGAGAATATTTGCCCCATGACTCTTTCCATTGTTATACCAACAGGAAAAGGTTGCTCAGATCGCCTATAAAATGCACTTAATACACTTTCTTGTTGACTAACAAAAGGATAGATTCTCTTATTTTATGATAGTCCTCCAATATGCCTCACCTAAGGACCCAGAAGGATGAAGAATCAGCTGGAATAAAGGAATAATTGTATTTTGTTACAAGGGCAAGTGGGAAGAAATAAATCGGCTAGGGGAAGTCTATAAATAGGAGTAGCAAGGGAGGGATAGTCAGGCATAAATTGAGAGCTCAGAGGAGATAGTGGAGAGTCCCTATCTGAGTCTGTTACCTTTCGTCTGTATTCTTTCATTTCTGTAATTGTCTTCTTCAATTCAATAAAAAGTTTTGTTATTAATTCCGTTGTTTTTCCACAACAGCTCTTTATTTCTGATTGGAATCCTATCATTTTACTCCCAATTTTTTTTTCTTTTCCAATCAGTCCCAATGGTTCAAATTGGCTTCTACAAATATTATTGATAATGCCAGCTGCTTCGGGTTTTATGGAAAGGGAAAACCAACATAGATGCAGGGCTGATCCGCGTCCAAGGCTTAGAGCACAACAAGAATTTGCTTAAAATTTGTTTCGCAAAGTCAACAAGGATCACATCATTACAGACGTCGGTCATGAAGGCAAATCAGAACTGAAAGATAAAGTACAGAGTTATCAGCTCTTTTCACCATATGATTGAAGATCAGTAATGGAAAAATTTGAGAACCTAATTATTTTGACACATAAGGAGTTCAATACAAATGATCTCACGATTTCCTAATAAAAATTTGTCCCCTAATTTTTTGTTACAAGAAATCAAAACAAGGCACGGTAAATCACCAATTTCCAAAAAATATGTTAATGTAACCCAAAATTTCTAGATTAGAATTTATTTCCCCGTGATAAAATGATAGTTTTAAAAATTCTTTAGGATATTTCTGTGAAAAGTATCTTATGAACCCTAATTGGGAACCAGATTTCACTCTAAATTAGGTTATAACTTTGGGTAAAATCCAATCAATACAAATCAATGGATCCCAAATTATGAACAAATAAGCTCTATGAAACTGATTACAAAAAAAAGAAAGGTATGCCTAACATGAGGCACCAGAGAGAAAGTAATACCAGATGAGATTAGTGAAGGTTTGGCTTCCTCCCTATTGCAACGACTTTCTTTTTCCAAGTGAAACTGATCCTTCCCAAAAATCCACTATGTAGAGAATTCTATAAAATTCATTGACATTGCCAACTTCAATATCACATGATTTTTGAAGACCTTGGACATCCCAAGATTTTTTTAGGGTTTTTCCTGACTTTTTAATTACATAAAATTCTTTAATAGACTTCCCCCGAGGTCTTGAATTACATATCCAAACCTACTCGCAATCACAGCACACGAAAACCTTCCAATGAGTCAACCACAACATGTTCCATGCAAAAAGAAAATAGACTTACCAGAACAAATACTCGTAAAACTTAAAAACAAAACAAGAACGTTATATCAAACAGGGCAAACAATAAAAACGAGAAATCAGACATTTTGAAAAGTATTTCAACAAAATCTGACGAAAAAGATCACTAAGCCATGTTTGGTTCCTGAAACTCATTTTCAACAATAAATTTTCCCAATAAATTAATTTTGCAGTTGGACCATAACTTTTTTTCCTACTTTTAACAACACATTTTTCACTCAAATCTATTCTAAAAAAATCTCCATCAAACAGGCCTTGATAATACCTCTAGGTCCCGTGTTCTCCTCCCTTTCTTTTGTCTCACTTCCTTTCTCCTCCTTCTCCGCTGCCGCCTTAGAAGCTTCTGGTGGCTCCTCCTTGACTCTTTTTTTTTTCAGCTCCTAGATTTTCTTCAACTTTAGTTTCTTTCCTCTTTCTCTCCTGAGCCTCTACCTTCTCCTTCACCACTCTGACCACCGAATTTAAGTCTTCCTCCAACGCGTGGCTCTTGAACAGATCGCTCTCCTTCGCCAAGAACTCAAAAACCCTAGCGAGTCTGACGGATCGAGCGATTCCTTAAACGGCTTCCTCACAGACGTCTTCGACGACATCGGCTTCTTCTGGCCCTCTTCTTCATAGTATGAGAGTATCGCCATTGATGATTTTGTGAAGGATAGAGATTGAATCAGGGTTTTCGGATTCTTTTTCCCTATTTTAAAGTTTTGGTCGGAAAAGCAGGGACAATGTTGTGTAGGAGAGAACCTAGTATTAGCGGAAATAGCTAAATTGCATTGGTAGATTAGCGGCGTAAGGTGGTTTGTGCTGGGGTGAAATCGGTTCAGTTTGGCTATTTGATGAGGTTTGAAATTTTTTCAAATCAAACAAAAATCATTTTATTTTTCGAATCATACCAAATTAAACCATAATTTGCAGATTGATTTGATTTTATTCAGGATATTATAATAATATATTTAAAATAAATTAACATATAAATTTAAATGAGAACTAATAATGTTAA
>CAIGRN010085958.1:0-10370 GCA_903798345.1 Fraxinus anomala | reverse complement strand
ATTAAGAGACCATGAGTCCTTTTGACAATCGTGAGCTCACCTTGAATTGACTGAAAGTGTGCTGGAAGGGGTATTAGAACCAAGTACACTAATAAGTTTTCAGATAAATCTAACTTAAGTGCCCTTAGAATTGATGCTAGTAAAGATATTGGCAGCAGAACCTGAAACTGAATTAGAGACCAATTAATTTGAAGAGCTCACAATCCATAATATGCAAATAATAATTTCAAATAATGGTCGGCCCATCACAAGACACCTGCCACAACAACAATATTTAGTCTTTGGACAGAAATATTGACTTGTAAGTGGTACTCTTGGTGTAGTGATAAAATACTGACAATAAGGAAATATTTCAATCAATAAACCTTTTTTTGGACAGATTTATTGATCACGCGTTAGACCACATAATCGTCATATGTTTATCACCACATGTGTATATATAATTCGGCAAAATATTGACTTTCCTTTGAACCGATCAAATATTCGCATGAATAACACAATCAAACACCTTTTAATATTCTAAATTAATTAATTTCCACAAGAGAGACTACTTTGGCAACACAATGTTTCAATTAATTCACTTTCGAATATTATACATCTCAAAAGAGTCATTTGTACCAAAATTTGAAAAAAAAATCACTGAATTTGCATATTTGATTTATTTTGAAACTTTAGGGTTCTAAGGGTTAATAATTCAGAACTTTAATGATAAAAAATTAATTATTCAAAATTTTAGGGGTCCAAAAATTAATTATTCAGAACTTTATGGACCAATTAAAAAAAATATAAACTTTTAAAGGTTTAATTACAAAATTCAGAACTTTAATGGCCAAAATTAATTAATTTTCAAACTTCAAGGACTGAATTATTAAACCCAGAACTTTAAAAACCCAATTTGGATGAATTTTAACCTCAAGGAGCTGAATTATTAAAGCTTTAAATTTAAGGGGTTGAATTATTAAAACTTCAAACTTAAGGGGAATTATTAAAAATAGATTTTAAATATTGCAACCCTAATCATAATTTGAAATTGCAAACAAAGGCCTGAAATGTTCTAATTTTCAGCATTAGTCCCCTTCCCCGACGGTGAGGAATCCTGAGGGGGGCGGCAATCCCTAGTGTCGCCCCTAAGAGTTGAAGCAGCGCTCGCAGCTACAGACGCAAAGAAATCTCGTTTGACAAAAAAAGAAAGGAAACAAAAAAAAAAAAAAAAAATTTAAGGATATGGTAGAAGAAAAATAATATTTTAATATTTTAAGAATTGTGCTCGACACCGTCATGATGACGTGAATACAGTCAAAGAATTACGTGCATCCAAAATTGTTAAGAAACTAGAGAAAAAATTGTATTCACGAGTTTGCGACGTATGTTGTGCATTCTAATTTTGGGTAAGGACGAGTTGAAAGATTGGGAAAAATATTGTATTACAAGATTTTTCCAATTTGTAAAGCCTTCTTTTCTTGTAGTTGTCGACAGTTTGTCGAAATACCTTAAATTTGTGTTTTTCTCCTTTTCTTTATGTTTCCGCTAAGTTTGGTAAAAAAGAAATTTCCCACCATTATATTCACAAGTCCAATGTTGTTCACCCGGGCTTCGGTCACGGGTATTCCTCTATCATTAAGTCACAAACTTCTCCGTTCTCAAAATAGATAAAAGAAAGGGGCCTTTGCCCTAATATCTGCTATAAAAAGATGTGAAAAAGATAGATTCCAGTATTCGTTTTCTTTTCATAAGGGCTAAATTCACTTATTATGACTTATAATCTCCACTCAAAAAGATGTGACAACCCATATGAATTAGATTAATCATTCTGAAACAATCATTCTCATCAAAATATTATACATTTAGCCTTTGTTTGGTACCCATTATTTTTAAAATATATTTATCTTTCTTATTTTCAATTATACATTTTTCAATAAAATAATATTATACGCAAACTCAAAACTTTTTCTTATTTTTTAATCACATATTCTCCATCAAATAACTATTCTAAAAAACACTTTTGCCAAAAAAAAAGGAGGGCACATGTTCTTACTTTCTTGTGTCCACATCGGATTCAACTCTAATAAGAGAGAGTCCTATGATCCTCATCATCTTTTTAATGTGTCCTTTTTATTTTAATATATGTTTAGCTCATATTTATAAATATTCAAGTTATTTTACATAAATACTATTCATTTATTTATCACTTAATTTTTATCTATTTATAACTTAAATTGTTCATAAATACTTCCCAAATATGCATTTCAATGATCAAATCCTAGCCAATCAACGATCAAAGTTGAAAATGAAAATTATTTTTTTCAACATAAATAATCGAATAGCGATGAGGAATTCCATATTGTCCGTTTGTTTAGTGGTCCTAAATCCTAATTATTATTTACTTAGGACGATGCAAAAAAATTGCTGCTGTGAATTTACAATATGACCTTTAAAGCTGCTTTTAATTGTACATATGACTTTACATACTTCATGAAACTTTTCGAGACGAATCTCTGTTACAGTGAATTCCCATTACGCGTTTTGTGGCAAATGGCAACACCACAACTTAGCACTACTTGACTTCGACAGGCCAGCCCTTATAATTTCTCTCTCTCTCTCTCTTTAACTCAAAACTTTTACTATGTTCAATTTTTTCAAAATAATTTCCAAAAATAAAAAAGTTTTGAAATAGATATTGATATTTAATAAATTCTTTTATTTTAAATTTTCTCAAAAAAAATTAAGAAAGTGAATAATAAATACTACATCTCAACATATCTAACACTATATTCGACTTAGCTAAAGGAATTTCAAATATAGCGACACATTTGCTTTCTAATTTTATAAATTTACCTATTTATATTTTCATTATAGATAAATTAGTCTCTTTTCATGTTCATTACATTTTGCAATCAAAGTTCCAGGTACGAATTTTTTGTATGTCAAGTAAATTGAACAAAACATAATAATATTTTGGTACGTGTTTGTCTTTCTTGATCATATTTTAGCCCCTTTTGACAACCACTAAAAAGATATTTTTTAGGAAAATGAAATTTGGAATGTTGATTTTTTTGGATAATGTGTGGTTAAAAAGTATGAGAAATTTTTGAATTTACGTACATAATATTTTATTGTGATAATATATGATTGAAAATGAGTTTGAGAAAATATTTCTTTTTTTGTAAAATTAGTTGTCAAACAGGGATTAGTCTTACCAATTCAACGTACCTTGAAATTTGTTATATCAATAAATTATGTGTATGCACGTGATTAAGGAGATCCTACATCAGTTGGCCGACGTCAAAGATGTCTACTGGATTGGACCTACCAAATCAAGCGACCTTTTCTTGAGTTAATCCACTAGTTACTCTTGACCAATTTCCTTCTCTCTATATGCATATGCGAGTCCATTTTACACTCAATGTAAGTTCATCTACTCCCTAACCAAATTTCCTCTCACCGTTTCTCTTATACTCATTTTATCTCGTTTTGACATTTGATTTGATCATCGGAATGCAAATAATCGTCGAAATTTTTCTAAGACAATGACTTTTTCTCTCTAATGGCATGGTTTCAGTGAATGCATAGGTAGATAGTGAGGTATTCGCAATTTTATTGACTACTCGATCAAACACACTTTGAGGTTAACAAGGTTAATTGTTTAATGTTTAAGATAATTAAAAATTAGACAACATCTCTTTCTATATGAAAATTTTGTGTTCCCAATAAAACAAAATAAGTAACTACACTAGAAAGTCAAGAAAAATAATAATAAATATCCAATTCAACAATCTGTCTATATATGGTAAGCCAAACGAACGATAGAAAAGGAATCAAAGCACAAGATTTTTGTATATAATAACTTTTTCCTAATTGGTGACGTCCGTCAGTCAAAACTCTTTAATGGGACTTAAGTTCTTGATTGTCTTCCATTAAAATAAGTTTTTATTTTTTGGAAAAAATTAATTTTGAAATAATTATTTTTTAAAGAATATATGATTAAAAAATTGAAAGAAAAAATTTGAATTTACGTACAAAATAATTTCTTGCGTGAACGTTCGCTGAGTATTTGATTTTTTTTTAATGAATGATAAACAGGGCTTAATTTCTCAGAATATTGTATTGAAATGAACGGTAGAGAAATAGTCAAAATTCAAAATTTATATTTACAACTTTCCTTCCCCTTCCCGTGCCTCAAAATTGACCCCCATTAAGTATAATACAATAATACAGCTAAGCAAAAGCGAACAAGAATCAGTAGCCATCACCACCTAATTAACCACCGCGCGCCACCTTCAACCACCACCACACAGCCTTAACCACGTGTCCCCCTCCGCCACCCCCACATCAATTATCTTCTAAAAATCAACTTCCTTTTAGGCTCTCTTCCAGCCTGTATCCACATCTGTGATTATAACTGATTGTCATTTTTCATTATTAAATTCCGTTTAGTCTTTGGCCTCTTCTTTTGGTCTTTACCATCTATTATTCTTTCTCCATCTCTTCTATAGATTCCTTCTCACCCACAAAAAATCTGCATATTTTCTATAAGAAATTGCCGTCTTATCTTATTTCTTGGATTTTGGATACCCTTTTGAATAAATTTGAATTCTTTGGTCCAGATCTTTGAGTTATTTGGAGATATCATGGCGGAAGAGCATGGATTTCAGGCACCCGAAGGCCACCGTTTGTGTGCAAATAATTGCGGATTTTTTGGCAGCCCTGCTACCAAAGATTTATGTTCTAAATGTTACGGGGATCTTTGCCTGAAAGAGACACAAAAGAATTCCAAATCCAGCGATTCTCCTTTATTTACATCCCCGCCTTTGGTTGCGCCGTCGTCATCCGTGGTGGAGACGTGGCCAACAGTATCCTTGCCGGATAATTCTCCTGTGGCGGTGCAACCTGTGGTGGAGCACCAGCCCAGCAGGTGCTTTACGTGCAGGAAGAAGGTGGGGTTAATAGGTTTCAGGTGTAGGTGTGGGACCACCTTCTGTGGGAGCCACCGGTACCCGGAACAACATGGATGTACGTTTGATTTCAAGGCCATGGGGAAGGAGGCCATTGCCAAGGCCAATCCTGTGGTCAAAGCTGAGAAGTTGGAGAAGATATGATCAGAGCCGTTGATTTGGATGACATTTCTGGCTGATGAACGGTTGAGATTATGCCGGCTATTGACGAGGATGATCATAGCACACTTTGTGAATTTGATGTGAATAATTTTTCTTTTTGTCTTTACTTTCTCTGCCGTCATAATTTATGTGGGATTTAGTGAAAAAAGAAAAGAAAAATAATGATGTCAATAATTTAGATGCTGTTTTCATACTCATTTCAATTTCAGCAAATGCCACTTGCCAACTTGTCAGTTGATGTTATGCCAGGAATAATGTTATTTGTCATTATAACGATGGAACATGGTGATATGACAATTTAAATGAAATAATGAGATAAAACAGTTTAATTTCCCTATCTCTCATGAAAATTGAACTATCGTATCACATTATTATTCTACATAAATTATCGCATCAACGATATTTCATCATTATAATTATAAATAACATTACTTTACGTAAGAGTAGTTCCTTTCGAATCGTGGGCCAAATGATGATGGTTTTCGACAACAATTAAGCTCCTTGTACATTATTAATGTACATAAAGCACAGATGTACATGTGACAACGCTACATAGATCGTCACAAAATTGTTTTTTGTCAAGGGCCAATGAATGCTTGTTACTTGTGTACTTGTAATGCTTTGTACATTTCTTCTATGAATGTAGCAAAGTTCGTCCAATAATTTCCCTTTGACAATTGAGTCCTTAACATTTCAAGTTTGTAGCAGCAATGTAGTTTTTAGTGGTCAATGCTCGTCCATTTCATTGAAAAAGGGATAATTGTAGCAGTGGTACCAAACCTTTCATTTAATAGTATATTTTGTTCAAACATTTCATTTAATAGCATACTTTGTCTAAACCTTTCATTTGTGCCACACACGGTACCAAATCTTTTAAAAATTAGCACATGGGGTTAAAATGGATGATTTCTGTTAGTTTGAATTTTAGTTGACAAGATAATTGACATTGACAATAATTTTGATTAATTTTAAAATGTTAAAATAATAACTTTACATTTCTTTATAATAAAATAATTAAAATCAAAAACCAACTTCTTCTTCTCCATCCACCGCGCACATATCCACCCCCACCTTCATCCCAAAACCATCACCACCACTACTGGACGGCTCAATCGCACCCATCCAATGCAGCGCCACTACCATCTCTTCTACCTCCTCCATTTCCACCTTCATTCCCATCACCCAACATACTTTTTCTTCCTTCTCTTCCTCCACCATCACTACCACTAAACAATTCCCAAGAATATACTCCAACAATTTCCCTGTGGCTGAAAAAATACAAACCCAAACATTGGCTACTCAATGGAATAGGTTCTCAATTAAAATCAAATAGGCTTGAATCGCTCAAATCAAATCCAGATGGACTGCTAGGATCTAAATAAAGATTGGAGCTACCAAGTTCTGTACTCGGCCTGGCACTTGAACTCCTAGGACATGGAAAAACACGTGCACTTTAGAGTCAAGTTCTAGTGATTCTTTATGGTGTTATCCATCCAGCTAGACAATAATCCGGATATAGTAGCCCATTTGTTCCCAAATTTTGTGTGAGTCCAAATGATTGTCTCATCTTCTTCGGGTGTTAAAGCTTGATGCTGCACTTTAGGGGAAAGGTGGTTGCACCACTGCAACCTGTACGATTTCCCAGATTTGGGGAAGGAAAAATTGTTGGGTGATGGGAATGAAGGTGGAAAGGGAGGAGGTGGAGGAGATGCCAGTGACATCGACGTTTGGTGGGTGCGATTGAGGTGTTCGATAGTGGTAGTGATGGTTTTGGGGTGGGGTGGGATGGGGTGGGGTGGGGTGGGTATGTGTAGGGTAGATGGAGAAGAAGAAGATGGTTTTTGTTTTTTAATTATAATTATTTGATTTTGATTATTTTATTAGAAAATATAAAGTTATCATTTTAACCTTTTAAAATTAGTCAAAATTATTGTCAATATCAATTATTTGGTCAACTAACGGTCAAACTAATAGAAATAATCCATTTGAACCCCATGTGCTAATTTTTGAAAGTCTTGGTACTGTATGCGGTACAAATGAAAGATTTGGACAAAGTCTACTACTAAATGAAAGGTTTAGCATCACTGCTATAATTATCTCTTAAAAAATTAGTAAACATGATATTAAAAAAAAAAAGGAAAAGAAAAGGAAAAGAAGAAAAAGAAGGAAATGACGAGTGTAGTAGCTCTCACTCTAGAGGTTATCTGGGAATAAAAAATTGGGAATAATGTTACTTGTGTATAATTTAGTTAAATAATTATTTACGTACGCATGATGTGTGAAAAAGAAAGAGGAATTTTTTTTATTTGATTAAATTTTTTTTGACCTAATCATACTTGTCACATCATGTGTATCTGAAAAATTTAGGGGTCGTTCTCTTTGCATTTTTGTTTTCAATTTTGAGTTTTAAATTCATTTTGTATTTTGTGTTTTGAGTGTCTGTTTTGAGATTCCTGAAAATGCGTTCTTTTTGTCATTTTGAAAANCATCATGTGTATCTGAAAAATTTAGGGGTCGTTCTCTTTGCATTTTTGTTTTCAATTTTGAGTTTTAAATTCATTTTGTATTTTGTGTTTTGAGTGTCTGTTTTGAGATTCCTGAAAATGCGTTCGTTTTGTCATTTTGAAAAACTGTTTCTGAAAACAGAAAATTAAAAAACGCGTTACTTTGAAATTTTGAGAATCTTGAAATAGTTTTTCCCCATAATTTGTTTACAGAAGTTGATCTCCAGCAATCAACGGATCAACAGAGCAACAACTAATGAAATAATATAAGTAATGATCGTGTAACAACTCCATTAAACAAAAAGAACTAAAACAAGCAAATAATAGATGAACACTAGAAAATAACATTTGATTTAAGTAATAACAATAAAAATAAAACAGTAAACCAAGCACCACCAACTCTGATCACATTCCTAAATTATCCAACAACATATTAATATCATCCCAACGACACCAAAACAGCAATCTCGAAAACGAAAAACAGTTCAGTTGAAATACCATGAATGAAAAATAGTTCAATTTTTGCAATTGAATGAGTACCCAGTGTCGTTTGACGATGAATTTCAGTTCCCCCAGGTTGATTTTTAGATTTGAGCATATTTGAGTGTTCAATTGAAATGGGGTCAAGTGGCATTTCGTGAGTGCTGGTTGCAGGTTCATTGATTGGCAGATTCGAGCTAAACTGATGAAGACCTATATATGTATCTTGTCCGCCATAATGAGTAGGAGGTAATGGTGGTGGTGCGCGACCGTGATTCTCAACGTCGGCGGCGAAAGAAAGAGATGCAGTGTGCGTGGTTCACTGCATTCGAAATGGGCAAGATCTTTCCCATTTCCTTCAGATTTTGGTATGGAATTGAAGAGTGGGATGAGGACATGTTGATCGTGTGGAAAATCGATGGTTTGTCGGGCAGTATAGTGGTCGAATTTGGAGTAAAAGGTGCCGGCTCCATGAGGTGTGGAACTGTTGTTTGTTGAAGATGGCGTGGAGTTGTGATTTGTTTCATATTGCCTGTTTCCCGTATTTTCAACTTGTTTTGGTGTTTTGGCCTAAAAACATCCAAAACGACTTTTGGCTGTTTTCCGTTTTGTGTACAAATTTTTTTGTGTTTTCTAAAAATCGTTTTCGAAAATGGGAAAGAGAACGAGTTTTCACCGTTTTGAAAAATCGAAAACAAAAAAGGGCTCGAAAACACCAAAGAGAACAGACCCTTAGCCCCCCTGTTTAGGCTCCATTAAAATTTGATTTTGAGGGAAATTAGTTTTAGAATAATGATTTTTTAAAAAATGTGTGATTAAAAAATAAGGAAATTTTTTACGTTAAGGTAATTATATTCAAACTACATTTTAATTTTATTTAAGTTTCTGAAACTTTGTTTATTGTAACCCCCATGTCTTAAACTTTAATTTTTATGCATTCTTATTTTCAACATTTTATTAATTATCACATCTCATATCTTGTATAGGTTTCTGCAAAACATGTCCATTTGGAGGCATAATATAACATATTTTTCAATCATATTTTAAAAAATAATAAATGCAAAAGTATGACAATATTTTTTCCTGAGCGGAAAAAAAAATTAACTGAAACCATCATCAACAATAAGATTGGTTAATTAATAGAATGTAGAAGATTAGAATTCGATGAAAAATTAGAAGTATGGACAAATATTGAAGAGCTTAAGCAATATTAAAATGTGGTGCTACTAATAAAAAATGTAACATGAATATAATTGCCCTAAACTTAAGCAATATTCTATGCACGCAATCAAAAGGAAGAATTTGTGGTTTGGAAAAATTGTACCTACTTGCCATATCTCCTGGATTGGGAGAGAATTTGCTGGTTTTCATTAAGAATTATATATTTTTAAATTTCAGTTTCGGTCAGATTAGTTGATTGCAGTTTAAGAAATTTGTCACAAATTATAACTTCTGTTGTAATAAATAGTTAATTAAGGTTTATGTTTCGACTTTATGGTTCTAAGTTGTACGTTTATTGTGTTCATATTTATTATTAAATACAGCAATCTGTGCCATATCTTATGTTCCATTGGTTTAGTTTGGAAGAGCTACCAAAACTAGAAGATATATTGAGTTTAAAATTACGGCTTCTCAAGATTTCCAATTAGATATATAGTTGTAGATTTGTTGAAAAATCTCCTACTTCCCACCTTCGACCAACCCCACAGTCAATTACAATTAGCACCATATATAAATAACTAGCTACTTCAAGGATTCCCTGTGTATATGTGCAACAGATTTTCAGTATGGATTTAGGTGCAAAAAATGCTGAAAAACAATATGAAAGTGGCAGAAAAATTCAAAAAATTGTCGAAGAAGAGGACGAAGAACGAGATCTTTTCGAGATCAATCTAGAGGTAGTGAATAAAATCCCTCCTCCACAATATTACTGGGATAGCTATTTTACTACTACGAGTGACGCACTTCTGGCCAACTGTTTGTTGCCCATTTCCGATGTGTCGAGGGCGATTCCGATAGCCGTGAAAGCATTCGATGAATTGCAATGGCCCGGTGCGGCTGAGTCCATGCCTAGAAAACTCAGAGGGTAGTGCCTTTGTGTCGCAGTGCTGGCAAAAGAAAGCATAATCTTATTAGAAAAGCAATGGTAGATACATGACATACATGTGCACCTATATTGTAAAAGCAAAAAAAAAAAAAAAAGACTTACTTTCAACGTAGAGTTCGAATAGTTAAATGAATTGTTCACAGTTGTGTTATAAATCATATGTAA
>CAIGRN010085947.1:0-38692 GCA_903798345.1 Fraxinus anomala | reverse complement strand
CGTCCGCACATAGAGCATTTTTTTTTTTCCTCAAATTTGTGTTTAATCACATTCTTGTGTAGAAAAATTACTTTTCACAAATTCACTTCTCAAGATATCAACATCATATGAGGGTTAAATGTCACAACTCATCAGTCCTCGTCTGAATAACGGGCATGGACTGCAGTCCCCAATTTTTGTACCAACTCAAGTGTAATAATTCAATAATATGAACGGTGCAATTTATCAGAAATTTCACAAAAAAAGCACTTGTGTTTGATGTCCGCACAGAGCATATTATTGGGAAAATATTCAAAAAATAAATGTTGGCGGTCCCAATCATTTCTTTAACATATAAGGCAATGAAATTCAAACCATGCTACATCTACATTGTGATTGACATTAATGTTTACACTCTTCTTCTAAGTGGCTACGTCTATATCATTAATTTTGACGACAATCATCGTATCATTGTTAAGATTTCTTCCCCATAGGGGAGAATATCAATGAAGGTATCAAGGACATCTAGCATTATTCGTGAAATTCAAGGTAGATAGGCAGTGTGTTATTCGATTATTTTTTTACTTGTCGTTTTCTTCATAGGTCAAACTAAGTTGGTGCGTGCATAATAATATTCTATACTCCAAAACATAATAATTATGTAATGTGGNCATTATTCGTGAAGTTCAAGGTAGATAGGCAGTGTGTTATTCGATTATTTTTTTACTTGTCGTTTTCTTCATAGGTCAAACTAAGTTGGTGCGTGCATAATAATATTCTATACTCAAAAACATAATAATTATGTAATGTGGGGTAGCTGCTTAGGGATTATCACGTGATTAGACCTCTTCATTTATCATTGTGCTTATGAAAAAGTATTGAGAAAATTATATTCTTTGAATATTACCCTTTTTAATTTTTAAAAGTAAAATTCAACATAAATATCTAATTTTATTTTCTATTATGAACACTGAAATTAAAAAATGAAGCTTCATTTTTCATTTTCTGAATTATGATAATAATAAATTAATTATTTAAATACTTACTATTCTTTCTATATAAAAATGTGCTTATAAGCACCCTCTTAAGCAAACTAAAATTTTTTCATCACAAAAATATTTCGAAAAAAAGGAAAAGAATGATTAAATATGAGTGGAGTGATTTGGTAGGTTTGTGCGTTCAATCTGTTGAAATTAGAGCCTTGCCTCAAAAAATTAATACGATAATTAAAAGAAGAAGAAGCTTTTGACTTTCTTCTAGTGTTCACTATATATTATTACCAAATCAATTAGGTTTGATATTTCTTGCTATTTTTTATGATTTTCCAAGATTTGACAAGAAGATTAGATTTCCAAACTACCACTGACGTTTTGCACGAGAGGTTGCTTTCAATCTTAATAAATTATTTTATTGATAAATATAAGATATCCGTGATACCCTTTCAAGTTTAGACTCTGTCCCGTGCGTTAAACTTAATGATTTTTACAAATTTTGTTAGGGTTGACATTTTGATATGAAATAAGAATTGCAATGAGGGTAGGAAGACGAGACGATTAAATATCTCCTGTTAGTTGTTACGATCCCATGTACTTATTTATGAATTTAGTATTATTAAATAAAATAAATCGAGGTGGAGATTATGGTCTGTTCCCCCATTCCAAAGCCCCAATAAGAAGAGGCATTGAAGGGACAGGTCATTTTGCCATCTTTAATCCAAAATCACTCGAATTGGACCTGAAAATCCCCATTCCAAATCTCCAATCAGAACCAATAAATTATAAGGGAATCAATATCAAAACATATTGTGCATACCCTCAAACTTTAATGGCAAAGTTCACCTGTAGGAACCTAAGTGCCAGAAAATCGAAGCTGGAGGTTCAACTACTATTTCATTTGACAAATTTATAAAGAGTGATAGTATAAGAAATAATTTTGAATTTCACCCGTGAGGTTTTAAATAATAAAGAAGAAGAAAAGTAAAATGGGAACAAAAGGAGAGTGTGTTCTCTGAATTGGCAATTTGTTATCATTAGTACTAACATAAAAATTATGTACTCGTGCAGTCACACTGTATGAGTATCACGCAAAAAACTACCGACTGTGTTGTGGAAAGTAGTTTAGCAAACAAACATGTTACACAAACAGGCTCAATGACAGATTAAAAAATAAGAGGATACGTGATGACACATGATTGAACAATTTTAAAAAATATATCCAAATAAGTGCTGCCAAACCAATTTGTACATTTTTGTCATGTTATTTAACGGGTTCAACCATCATTATTCTTTACCAAAACATTACTCCTAGATTTACGTGAGAATAATCTTTGCTTTTTTTTAAAAAAAAAAAAAAAATTCCTTTCCCAAATCCCAAATGTATTATATTGTTGGAGAGAATTGGATTGTCCCCCAAAATAATATCCTTGGGATTTAATTTACTTCTGGAAAAAAAATTAAACATTTTGTTTTGATCCCTTTTGACCTTCATTATTTGAAATTTCAATGGTTGAAATAGTGTTTTTTGAAAAATGTTTGGCTAAAAAAGAAATTTTTTTTGAGATTACGTATAATATTATTTTATTGAAAAATGTATTATTAATAAAAAATAAAGGAAAAATAAATTATAATTTTAGTAAAAAAGTGGCTTAACATAAAGAGCAGCAGTAATGATTGCAATTTCATGTGGGCCCGATGAACCGGCATGACTCACATGTACGTCACTTCAACTTTTATCATTCTCTTGTGATAATTAATGGTCCAGCCAGCCCAATAATTTTTTTATTCTATTTTTTTTAACTTAACCTTTATTCGAGAGTGATTATTTAAAAATAAAATTTAAAATATATGATTAAAAAATAAGAAAAAAAAAGTTATAAGAAAATTATGAAAAATATTTTTTAAAAATATATAGTTGAAAATGAGTGAGGAAATATCTAAATAATCACTTTCAAATACATATAAAATCAATTTAATTTCAAATTAGAGCATACTCTATAAGCGACATGTTATTTTGACGTCTAGATGAGCAATAATTTTTGTATTTAATGAAAAATCGACAAAGGTTTTTCATCATGTCCCTAGAAGTGAGTTGGCGCCATTAGTTTGAAAAACTAATAAATTTGATATCATGTCAACTACAATTATTTGGTCTATTTTAAGTTGTTATCGTGAAAGACAATTCAATTTCATTATTAACATGTTGGTAGTTTCCTTTGAAAGGTCTTATGTTCCCATTTCGAATAACGTAAGATATTCCTTCTTGAACTCTAACGTCAAATTTGTCAATTACATCATTGAATAACATGCCCCGTGCATTATTTTTTTGTAGAAAATATGTAAAAAATTAAATATCAATAAAATTGTAATTACGAAACAACAAAATACTAAGCTTGTTACCTCTTTGTCAATTAAAATAAGTCTCAAAATATCAAAATTTCTTAGAATGGGATTCTCTTGAACTCTATCGAGCTACCGTCATTTTAATGTACCATTCATCATTGCACACTGTTAAGTCTCTTATGACTTTTGACTTCATAATACGAAGCCAACCTTCAATAAAACAATTCACGTAAAGAGTTGAAATAATTGAGAAAGTGATAGTGACCTAAAACAAAATGGATTTAAAATTTAAATAATCGAGAGAGTCATTAATGATAATATTTAAATAAATGTTGAAACACGAAGCTTCATTGGTTTGTGATGAATTACATACATGAATATGAACGTCAATTCATTGAAAATTAATGAATGTAGCACTAGACTTAAAATAGAAATGTAGCACAAAATTATTTATGTAAAATATTAAATAACTCGTCTAATAGATGTTTACTAAGGATTTTCTTGAAATTGAATGCAAAAGAAAACTAAAAGATTATTCCAAAATTGTATCGAAACCAAAATTAGAAACGTCCAATTCTGGTTCGATTCATAAATTTGCATAGATGCCTCTATATAATGCTGCGCCCCCCCCCCCCCCCCCCCCCCCCCCCCCCCCCCCCCCCCCCCCCCCCCCCACTCCCCCCCCCTCCCCCCCCCCCCCCCCTCCCTCTATCCATATATAATATATTTGTGTTAATATGTGCATTTGTACCAAGGAATGGTAAACGGAGGCCGGTGGCATTAAATATTGTGTTTAATAAAGCTGGTAAATTGGTTATTTAGGCTTCCACACTTCGAAGAATTAAACATTTATAAGAATAGAGATATGCATAGACCTTGAATTGTGAATTCAATGACAATAATAATAGAGGGATAGATTAAGAATTAAAAATTATACTTTGGGGACCTAGAAAATTATCAAATAAAAATATGTGGAAATTACGCCTAGCACTTCTAAATGTTTTGAAATCGCAAAATTACTGTCAAATGATTTTTATTTCAAAATTATTGTTTCTTCCTTACTTATCTTTGCTGAACCATATTATAGGGTTCAGGCACGCGTGCACATACGTCGTTGAGGTGAATCTTTGGTCAGCACATAAACAAATAATGGTATTTTGAAATCTTTCAACTAGCTTGACTCTTCAAATCTTTAAACTTTGATTAACTCGATGGAAATCAGTCTAAAAATGTGTATTGCTGGTAGTGGTGATGATGGTGAGATGATCACAATGGCATTTGCGCCGATGATGGTGGCGGTGGTTATTGTGGTGGTGCGCTGTAATAGTTTGGTGGTGAAATGGAGGTTGTGATGGTGTTGTCGGAGATGGTTGCCAATGACAATAGGTTTGGAGGTGATATAATTGATGGTTGTGATGGTGATGAATTCGTTCTTAGTGATATATTTTGAGTCAATTACGGGTGGAGGTTGCCAACTTTGATGGGCGTGATGGTCGTGGATGTGGTGGTTACGGCGGTGACTACGATGTAACACGTTATATTACATGTGTAACACATTTTGTTACAAAATGTAACAAAGGTATTACTGGTTAGTTTTTTGGAATAGTTTATTCTTAGCGTATTTATGAAAATTGCCCAACAAATATTCTGACCAGGAGGTGGGCTGTTTGAAATAGAGTTAAAATGGGCCTTGTAATGTAGGAAGAGGGCTCGGCCAGTTTGGTGGAAGGAAAATAGACTTGATCATTGACTTAGAATTGGGCTCAGAAGAAGAACGCCTATAACTTTTACGGCGCAAATAAAAAAATAATGTACTCCTCTTTTCACTAGAATTTTCTCCGGGGTTTTTCCTAATAAATTTTAACGAGGCATATTTCGTGTAATAAATGTTTATGCACCCGGAAATTTTTCTCTTTCTTAAATTTAGAAATATCAAATGAAAGAGTACTGAGTACATAGGAAACTTTGGCAATGCTTTATTTTTTCACAACTTTTTTGACAGAAGGTCACATAATGTGAATATGATAAACAAACAGTTATCCTCAGATTTTATGATTTTATTTTCGTATGTTACAAATTGTATACTAGATTCTAAACAGAGCTACAAGATTTGTTTTCATCGGATTTTCATGCTGACTAAAGCCACACTATGATAAATGAATGTCAAGTATGCAGATAGTATTGCTTGGTACTATAACAAGGCAACATAAAACATAATTCACAAGTATTGTCTAATGCAAGTTTTTGGAAAATGGTATTAGTGAAAACATTAACTCACAAGATATAAATGACTCGATAGAAGAATTTTCATTGATTGAAATAAGGGAAAGTAGTTATAATATTTTTCCTTCCTCTCAATTTTTGTCATATTGGTTTTTCTAATAAGGTTTTAACGAAATATTATTTCATTAATCCAAATTTTTATAATTAATTGTACCCTTTTATTCATTTGCTTGGTATTTTCGTCCCACTAACTTGTGCCAAATAAAATTTTTTACAAGGCAGATATTGTGTAGTTAGTTATTTAATGTAGGGTTTTGCTAATTAATACTATTTTAGAGTGACAAATATATCCTTGGAACCTAATTATATCGTATGAATACGAGACTTTAACAATTTTTAATTTTTATTCTCTCTTAATATTATGATATGTAATCGTAAAACATGATTACAATGCAAAACGTGAAAATGTAGTTTATTTAATTTGAGGTCACATAACAGCGGAGAATCTTTGTACATAGAAAATCATTATTTGTGGATGTTTGCAAATTGCAATAAAACTATCATCTCCCAAGTCCATTTGGGCCTCAAATTTATGGGATGGTATAACCTGCAATGCATATAGTACAAATAGTTAGTCCGACCATGATTCATCACTAAATTAATAATTGTATATACCTGAAAAGATTTTAATATGTTGAGCACATATTTGGTACTTTATTTTGGTGGGAGAGTCGGGGGAAGAGAGGTATCAATTCTTGAACCCTTGATCTCAGTTGTGAAGACAACAATCCTTAATCAATTGAGACAAGGTAAATTCATATATTTGATACGTTAAACTACATAAGATTGAATACTTACGGCCACATTTCTTTCCAGCAGATCGATTCCTGATGTTGCATCTCTTTGGAACAGTGATGGCTATAGCAGGTTTGATACCCACCTTTTTCGCAAGAGGCGATAAGAGAACGGTGCAAAGGCACTTAGGAGCACTCTTTATCAATGCATTAACTTTGGTGCAACATGCTGGAGGCACTTTTACCCTAACATTAGAAGCTGCACCGAGGCAAGGGCTCAGGCTAGCGGCCGCCGCATTTATCGGCGTACGACCACATTCTCCGGCCGCATTTGCCCACCCAACCAAATACACGAGGAATAAACTAACAAATGGAACTTTAACCTTCAGCTGGGATGCCATATTTTTTGCAATCTTGACTAGGTACTTAACACATTCGAGTTTCTGTGTATATTTATACAAGATTTATAGAGCCATGGTGTAAATGTGAAAGGTAGAAATTGGAAGAATTGGCTTAGTGTTTAGTGCGGTGGTTGAAGCTACGTGGAGATTCTTTTGTGGTTTTAGCCTTAATTCATTTGATGAGTAATGATTTTAGCCATTACTATTTCCAGAATTATCAAGTAATGGGAAGTCAGGTGACATATTAGATTTTAGGACACTTAGCAGTTCTTCAACTGCCTTTTTAGGCGTGTAGCATTATATTGTAGGTAGTAATGTTGATAATGTTGGGAGTAACTAGATATTCGATGTCCTTAGACAAGGTCCGACCGAAAAATTGGCATTGGAGATTCCAACATTTGCAGAAGTGTTTATTTTGGTTCTCGATCCACTAATATTATGTAGCTTTAAATCTTCCGAGCTCTCAATTTTTATAGCATTTGATCTTTCATACATATTCTTGCTATGGATTTTGCTGTGTGTACATAGCAAAATTTATAGGGGTGTCCATAATAGACAAATAGCACCCCCGTCGAAAGGGTGCGACAGGTGTACCGTTTGTCTACTATATGAACATTTATGTGTAATGCTATATTGTGGGCCCCACCACATGTGAAGGGTATGGATGCCTCTATGTACATATATTATGTACACCAAGTATTTTTCTTTTATTTTTGGATTTTGTTATTTGTATATAAAAAATGTACATAATGAATTACATAATATAACGTGAAATAAAAAAATTGGATGAAGAAGTTGATTATATTTAAAATTGACAAATGATAAATAACATATTATATTATATAAATCTTAACGTACATGTAACAAGATTCTTTACTATTGCACAGTTATTTTTGGTAAAAGAATGGTGAATTAAAAGAGTAAGAAATATTATAGGGATGACGAAAGAATGGGTTGTAGTGGGTGCTGGACTAGTTGGAAGTGAGAGAGGGTTGTGGATTGATGATTACTTTTTCTTTGTCATCTTGTTTTGTTTTTATTATTGTTTGTTATCATTTGTCATTGACACATCATCAAAAACATTAGTTTGATGTCATTAAAAGGAGGTTTTTTTAAAAAAAAAAAAAAAATTTTGGAATATTTGCATTTTTTAAGAATGTATGATTAAAAAGTAAGAAAAAATTTAGATTTACGTACAAAATATTTTATTATAAAAACACGTTGCTCAAAATATGTGTTAGAACAATTTTTTTTTTAAAAAAAATGATAAACAAACGGAAACTAAAAACTTGAATAGAAATTTGAGATCAGGGCTTAACTCATGCGATGAGAATGAAACTTTATTGGGTAAGTTAACTGGGTTCGAATCTAAAATTATTAACATATTGGCTACACCATGTTCATTGGTGTAGAAGAAAGATCCATGTGAAATATAGTGCGCACTACGTATATATTACCAACATAGTTCCTAAATTTTAATTCAAGTTAAAATCAAAAATTAATTTAATTATATATTTTATGAGAGCCATAATTTTTTCAACTACACAATTCATCAATTTTTATTAAAATCTACTAAAAATTTAATTTTAATCACCACCAAACACTCGACTTTTTGGCAAAAAGAGACCAATATCTTGTTTCTTGGCCTCGATAATGTCGGTAAAACTACCCCTCCTTCACATTCTCGACATGAAGAGGTGATAATTTTTATTTATTTGTTTTTCATAATTATGGTGATGATGAAATTGATATATATTGTTGACCCCAAAAAATGTGATATTTACGTGGACAACAGGCACCGAGCCAACTCAGGTAAATTTCGACACGTTTTGACTGGAACACCGGTTAAAAATGGAATGAATCATGAATGCGGAAGATGCTTTACGATGGAAAACAAAAGTGTTTGAGCTCCTATTAGTAAAACAATGGTGATTGCATCAACAACAATCACTGATCAAATACTAATGTCAATCAACTAAAAGATCACACTCCAATATATAAAAAGAGGGGAGACTGTATATTAAGAGTTTACAAAATGACTTGTTTTATCAAGAGTTCAAGAGTCCAAAGTCTAAAAATCCAACCCTTTTTGAGTTGCAAAGTGGTTCTATTCATGGTGCTTCGGCCGATGTAGTATCTGTTGGATCAGAGCCACGTAGCCTTATCTCCTTGACTGAGACTTCACATCACCGTCTATCATACAATTAATATATTGACAATGAGTCAGTCGTTTTATACAACATGTTGACACACCTGACATTCTTTATTATAAATGTTACATCAATCACTTCTTAAGATTGCTTAAAGATCTTGAATGAGACAACTTCAACTTCATGAGCTTAAGGTGAATTAAGGGCCACAATTGGGGAAGCTTGTATTGGTTCTCTGAGTGAAGAGCTACGACTTCTTCCATTTCTCTTATGTAATACTTCACTCACGCACTTCGATCGTTTAGTCGGTGTTCGGAGTAAGGGCTTCGGCCATTCACACGATTTCGTTAGATTTGACAACTTAGGTCTTTGTTGACTTTTCTGTCTACGTGAATTGTTACGTGGCGCTTTGATTTGAGCAAGGCGTAACATATATAATATAATTTTTTACATGGATTTTGAGGGTTTTATTGGATGGATTTATGGGTTATTTCTAGAGATTAGTGTAACATCAACCAACGTTCTATTCGACATTGGAAACGTTGATTCGAAGGGGTAACGAAGCGAGGCGTGTATTTTTCGTAGCAGTGTGTAGGTGGGTTTGGTTTGATTTGTCGGATTGGGTGGAGATTGAGATATATGTGTGTGTGGTTTTTTTTTTCCTTCTCGTGTCTTATTATTTTATGTGAAAATATATAAAGTTATTATTTTGTCCTTTTTAAAATTTGTCAAATTAAAGTAGATCTTTAACTTTTGATTAACTAATGAATTTTTGGGGGAAAAAAAAAAACCGTCCTTCCGCCCGATTTTGCAATATTTGGATCCAAAGTTGCTACATATCAAATGTTTGAGTAAGAATTCCAAAAATTTGAAAGATTTAGAACTCGTAATTATTCTTAAAATAAACTATTTATGGACATGATAATAATTACAATCATACTACATGTACATTTTATTTTACATTATATTACGTGTCGACACATGATTAATTAATTTTTAAAAACAACCCACTTTTTCGTCTGACACTTTTTAAATTTGCACTTAATGTATATCATCCATGAAATGTACACTAGCATAATTCTTATAATTATCCCTAAAATATCTCTTTTGTCTCCATCTACGAAGTGCCTTTTGAAATATATGGCGGCCTAATAAGAAAAACTTATAATAATATTAAACAAATCATATAAAAAAATAAAATCAAATCAAATTTCACTGAAGTGAGGGCCCACAGCCCCACCTCCATTTCCACTGGGTCCCACTTTTGAATATTCTTAACAAACCTTGTTGGATGGACATGGAGCATATGTTCAATGAGTTAAATACCCTACTAAAAGATTAAAATTTTATGGACTGGACCCATATTACAAACTACGAAGTTATAAAAAAAATTAAATTTTCAAAAGTATTAATTATCAAATAACAAGAAATTGTTAAAATTAATAATAATAATGTATTTTTCACAATTCCATTGAATGAATCTTCACTAACACCGAAATCCGTTATAGATTCAGAATTTGGAAAAGTCAATATGAAATTCTAAGTATTTGAATTCAATATTATTTTATAGATAACTTTCACTCCACTCCATTTTCATTGAAGAATCTTTTGTGGATCTGTGAGAGAGAGAGAGAGAGAGAGAGAGAGAGAGAGTTTGCAGGTCTATGGGTACTCACGAAGAAGAGAGGTTGCTCTTGGAACAAGGACTTGTAGAGGTGTTTTTTTCACCCTTCTGTTGCATATTATCTACATCCTTCGCGCTCAATTTTGATGTTTTTCATTTCATATTTCTCATTGTCAGATGATAATCTGTGTATAATTGGTGGATTAAAAGAACGATTACGCGTGGTTGCTATTGTCGTGGTCGTTAATTTGTGGATTAAAAGACTTGCAATATTAATCACAACATGGAGTGTGGGGGAGGGGTGCAATCCTTTGATTCCAGGAAAAACACACACACAACACGGAGTAAATCAATGGTAGAATTGCTAGAGTATAATAGACCTTATAAAGATGGAAGTTTAAACTGCTAAAATTTCTGTTTGGAGCTTCTGTTTAGTGAAGGAAAATTTGAGTTATATAGTGATATTTTCGAACACAAGTAGGGTCGTTTAATTCATTATTATTGAGTATTGACCAGTAGAAATATTTGATATGTATATGTGGAACACATTCCAAATAATGCGAGCTTTTATGCCCTACATTTTCTAGGCCTACAAATATTAAAAGTTGCTAAGAAAATTGTACTACTCATTTAGTCTGGAGGTTAAAAAAAGTATAGATCAAAGGTTTGTGATACATTAATCTAGATGAATTGTTTATAGATGTGATAAAATATGAAAAGAAGAATGTGTGTGGCATAATTTGATAGTTTATAGTCAGTAAAGGCTGCTATTTAATGAAGCTAATCCATCTTGATGTAGTATATAATCATGATTAGTAGTTTCCAACTACAATTGTCATTTATCTTTTCTACTTGGTTTTATGTTTTCATTCTTATTTCTTGTTTAAAATATGATTTCTTTTATATATTGATGAGAATAGGATTTTTAATTAGATTATTATTTTTTTAGTTTCCTTATTTTAGTTTCCTTTTATTAATAGGATTAAGGAATAATTTTATCTATAGGTATTGTACACTTTTCAATACAATCAATCATATATTAATACAAAACAAGATTATTCTAATATAATTCTTATTTTCAATTCTTATTATAAGAATTTCATAAACGCTTCTGCGCCACATTTTAACACAGTTAAATACATCTTTTGCCTGTAAATCATTCAAGATTGCCAAACAATTGAGTTGATCTTTGCAATGGCCTGCCCGGACAAAAGCGTCGAAGTACATAATTGGTGTCAGAAAATATGAGCTATTGGATTAGTCGGTTACAGATTTTGGAAAAATGAAGTGAAAGCTTGTGGGAGTCTTTATTTTGATAAGACTATACTGGACGTTTTGGAGCTAGGAAAATTTTGAAGTATGATCAATTATTGTGATGCAAGTGTTGCCTAGGTACAGCATGATGGTTTTCGACAATCGTTGATGATTCATGAATGAATCTTTTTCTGCGAGTAAAAGTCTAAACTCTATAATCCTTTATGTTTATAAACTTTATGAGTATGCTTTAGCATATGATTGTTTTTCTCGTTTGGTTCTTTGGAAAATTCTCATTCTCTTGTGGAGATAGGTCTCTCTCTCTCTCCCTCTTTCTCTCTCTCTCTCTCTTTCTGAACTTACCATGTCACCTCTACCATGAACAACGCAACTTGATTATTAGCATTTACCTATTCAGTTATAAGATTAAGATCACATTGCTCTTACTAAAATTATCCTCTTTAGGTTAACACAAAATATGCCCCATTCATCTAAGCCGTTCTCCCCTTATCTTATTCTCAATTGGTGCTCCCTCTAGTTATTGGTATATATATTCTTATTACTTATCTTGTCCATTTTAGTTTTGACAACACATCCATCTTTGCATTCTCATATCTGCTACGATCATCTAGTGGACATTTTCTCATTTAACTTTCCAACATTCAGTACAAAGCATAGCAAGTCTAAGGACTATTGTGTAAAACTGTCGACTTAACCTTGTTGAGATAATCATATGATACAGAATTAAGGCGACGCTTTCCATTTCATATAACCCATTCTAATCATTTGTATTATATCTTTTTCAATTCCTCTTTCCTTGTTAGTAATCGAACCTAAGTACCTAACACCTAGGCACCTTATCATATGCTTTGTTTAATCGAAGACTTTGAATCCATTGCAATTATGGTACAAGGGCTTGATTGCTGTCTTTTACAATTACTTCTTCTAAACAAAAATTACGCAGTGAGGGGAGTAATATTAATGTATATTCTGATTCTCAGACAACAACACACGTTCCTACCTCGATAAAGTCTTAGATTGAACATTTGGAGGATGTTTATATCGTTTAATTTTTGAGCTCTGGCTGTATGCAATACTCCTGGCTTTTTCTAGCTGAAGTAAGCCTCTCATAGATCAATACAACTCCAATGAAGTTTTTTAATGTCTGTCAAATCAATCACTTCACAGAAGTCCGTACACTTGCATGATTCACCCCCATAAGGAATCTTTGCATTGAGACACTGTTGATCAAAAGATAAAAATCAGTGTAAAGTTATTTCCCTATTTAAATGCTCTTGGATGCAGACATGCACTAATTCAAAGAGAGATACTCAAACATTATGAGTTTTGCATATTTTTACTTTAATGGTGGTTGTTTTTGGCTATTTCTCATTTCTTATATTTTTTAGGTTCTCATTAGGTTTCTGATGTCTCTCATTTTTTGTATTCATTTAGAATGAAGGAAATGGACTCTACACTGGAGACGGTTCTGTTGACATTAAGGGGAACCCTGTTCTAAAGAGAAAAACTGGAAATTGGCGAGCATGCCCTTTTATTCTTGGTATCCGCCCTATAAATTCTCTCTTTCTTTTTTTCTTTTGGGAATATGTGTACATTCACTCCCTAATCTCTTGAATTGACAGGGACCGAATGTTGTGAACGCTTGGCCTACTATGGGATTTCTACCAATCTTGTTAGCTATCTTACCAAAAACTTACATGAAGGAAATGTTTCTGCTGCTAGAAATGTCACCACTTGGCAAGGCACTTGCTACCTAACTCCCCTGATTGGGGCAGTCCTGGCAGATGCTTACTGGGGAAGATATTGGACAATTGCTGTCTTCTCCACTATATACTTTATTGTACTACTTCCTCTGTTTTTTGTCTCTCCAATTACTAGCTATATGAGAATATCACTGGCATTATATCGTTGCATGGTCTGATTATTTTGAGCTCAAATAGCGGTTGACAGTTACAGCCTCCATGTTCAACACTTCTTTTGTCCCTAACTCTAAATTTAGGAAGAGAAATAGACATTCACTTTTATTTTTGTATAAATAGAAACATCCACGTGACTATGTGGTAATTCACTTCCTTCTCTTTATGCACCTTTATCACAATTATTTGAGTAGGCAGACCAAGTGTTAATTCAATGAGTTTAAAAGACATCATAATACATTCTCTATCTTCGTTTGAAAACCTCTTATCTCTGCCATAAAACTATAACCTTTATTTTCTCTCTTCAAAATTTCAATCTCTCACCTTACAGCACCATTTAATCTAACCTAAATGGTAAGTAAATTATATTTTCTATATTCTGATGAGTATTGAAATATGTCTAGTTTTCGTATCAACTAAAATATAATTGGTTCCATAGAATCTAAAGTTGCAAAGTATCTTTTACATTGAATATATAGATAGCTCTACCTGGTCCATGTGTTTTTTGCACGATTCTCTGAGTCAGTTCACAACTTAGAAAATAAGGGGTTGTTCTCTTTATATTTCAGTTTTGTATTTTGAGTTTTGAATTCATTTTGGGTTTTGTGTTTTGAATGTCCATTTTGAGGTTTTTGAAAATGTATTTTTTTTGGCATTTTGAAAAATTGTTTTGAAAACACTCAAAACGTGTTTTGAAAATTTTGGCTTGATTATAACTGAAAATACCCAAAACGACAAATTTATCGTTTTGAGTTTTCTTTGTAATTTTTTAACTTGTTTTCAAAAACACGTTTTCGAAAATGGGAAAGAGAACGCGTTTTCGCTGTTTTGAAAAATCGAAAATAGAAAATGGCTTGAACAGGCCCTAAATAATTCCATGGCATTAATAGTTTATGCTATGACATATCGTTTTGGTCGGTTATCTAGCGAACTTCACCAGGTATTTTTATTATAACATGATGAGAGCAAAAGTCTACTAGAATGTGGTGTTTGAGGAGAGGACTTATTAGGATATTGCAGAGTATTATATATCAGTTGGGGGATAACATACCTTATCAATTAGAAAGAACAATGTGAAAAAGAGACAGCAATGCACTGTCAAAACTTGCTTGAAGTCAGGATTAAACTCTAAGAGGACAAAATGAATGGAGAGCTGAATAATTTGACATGATACACGAAGTGAAGAAAATGAGGAAATAACTCCATAAGGACATAGATGCACCGTCTACTATGAGCTTTACCTCTCAAAACAATGTTAATCTTGATGCTTATGGTTTTGAGTTATAAAGCTCTATATTTTTATTTTCTTACCCAAAAGAAGGGGCTGAAATCAATAACATTCAGAATGCTATTTGGATATCCTACTTTGAACTATACATGTAACATAGGTTATGTCTACATGCACGAGGATTACATCAGTCTTTTTCCTATTATGTTTTTTTTATTGATTTACTGATTCTTTTGGTTCATGAATCTCTTACCTCCTTTTGATCCTTAATATTAATTTGTCTGTGAAGGGAATGTGCACATTGACCATGTCAGCATCTATTCCTGCTTTTAAGCCTGCTGAATGTGTGGATTCCATTTGCCCTTCAGCACCTCCATATCAGTATGCAGTATTTTTCTTTGGGCTATATCTAATTGCACTTGGAACAGGAGGGATCAAGCCATGTGTTTCATCTTTTGGGGCTGATCAATTTGATGATACTGATACTGAAGAGAGGGTTAAGAAGGGTTCCTTTTTCAATTGGTATTATTTTTCCATCAACATTGGTGCTTTGATATCAAGTAGTTTAATTGTGTGGATTCAAGATAATGCAGGATGGGGCATTGGATTTGGCATTCCTGCAGTGTTTATGGGCATTGCCATAGTGAGTTTCTTTTCAGGCACCTCTCTCTACAGATTTCAGAAGCCAGGAGGAAGCCCTATTACCAGAATGTGCCAGGTTTTGGTTGCATCATGCCACAAATGGAATTTGACTGTCCCTAGTGACAGTAGTCACCTGTATGAAACTTCAGATAAGAGCTCTGCTATCGAAGGAAGTCGAAAACTGCTGCACACTGATGAATTAAAGTAAGGTTCTTACGTACATCTAATTGCTTCTGAACCTTCTATCCCTGCTTTGTTCCCCTTAGATTCTTCCCCTGTATGCCTGTACTTTTTCCTGAGGGTAAAATTATATTTACTGTTCATTCATTTAATAGTAATTGTATGCACCACAATTGGGAAATGGGGGAATTGAAGGTCACAAAGTGTATTGCGTCCTCTATCTTGGCCGCCAGATTTTCTTAATTATTGTGAAGAAAGGCTATTTCACATTATTTAAACCTTTTAATTTGAATAGCGTTCTCCAATTGATTGGTATACATATCTTCTTCCCGTGACATGGTGATATATCTGTACTTTTCCCCCTTTACCTTTTTAGAATTGCTTAGTACGTGATTTCTAACTGGAAACTATTTAACAACCGATCAGTAAATGATAATTTTAGTTGAGTTTTTGAGATTAGGCAGAAATACTATTTCTTTCTGAAAGCGAAAGGAATGTGCAAATTATCTTGGGCATGGCCAAGTCCTCTTAGTTATATTATGTGAGATTATTTCTAACATGCAACGCATGCTATTAAATTATTAATACATTGATACATTTTTATTTGACTTGTGACCCCTTTTTTAGTTTTCATATTGGCCAAATAAATCAAATCTTTTAGCTCGGGTATTTTTCTGGAAAAAAAAATGGGATTTCTAGAGAATCAAAAGCTCCTGTCTCTTCCATTCAAAAACAGTGGAGAATTGAAGGGCATTTCGTGAAGATTCAGCTATCTGGTGAAGGCTATTCTAATCAGATTTGTTAGTTTATGTTTCTTAGTGATATTTATTTCCATGATAATTTAGAAGTTACATTAAAAATTTCAGTTTTATAAGCTGGAGGTTTAGGTAACTGAATGACAAACTTGAGGCCTAAGCCTAACGGTAAAGTTTGGCATGCTGACTTGGTTGGCCACCCTTCATTCTAATCGTGTTGAGTTTGACTAGCATGTAAATGTTATGTTTTCTCTTCCAAGTTGTTTAATTCAGATTGTGATTCTGTTAAAATTCAGTTAGAAACTTTCCCATCTCCTTATGATTTGTTACTTCTTTTGTAGGTGCCTCGATAAAGCTTCTGTAGTCTCGGAGGCTGAGAGCAAAACTGGGGACTATTCTAATCCTTGGAAGCTTTGCACTGTAACACAGGTTGAAGAATTGAAGATCCTGATCCGCATGTTCCCCATTTGGGCTACAGGAATAGTCTTCTCTGCTGTTTATGCTCAAATGTCAACCATGTTTGTAGAGCAAGGCATGGTGATGGACACTTCGATTGGTTCCTTTACTATTCCTGCAGCCTCTCTTTCAACTTTTGACGTTATCAGTGTTATTTTCTGGGTTCTGGTGTACGATACGGTCCTTGTACCAATTGCTAGAAAGGTTACTGGCCAGGGAAGGGGATTCTCAGAATTGCAACGGATGGGAATAGGCCTTTTCATTTCAGTTTTGTGCATGGCAGCTGCTGCTGTGGTCGAGATCAAGCGATTGCAGCTTGCAAGAGAGCTCGGTTTGGTTGATGAAAATGTTGCTGTACCAATGAGTATTTTCTGGCAAATACCTCAGTATTTCTTGTTGGGGGCGGCTGAAGTTTTTACTTTCATTGGGCAACTTGAGTTCTTCTATGACCAATCACCAGACGCCATGCGCAGTTTGTGTAGTGCCTTGTCATTGCTCACAAATTCTTTGGGAAATTACTTGAGCTCGTTCATTCTGACAGTAGTGACATCTTTAACAACCCGAGGGGGAAATCCTGGGTGGATTCCAGATAACTTGAACAAGGGTCATCTTGATTACTTCTATTGGCTCTTGGCTGGACTCAGCTTCGTCAACATGGTGGTCTACGTTTTTTGTGCCAAAATATTTAAATCAAAGAAAGCATCGTAAAGTTTAAGGGTAAGCTTCTCTGAATGAGCCTCTTTCTAGCTAGAATATTACATTCCAGCATCTTGGCATGACAATCGGTTATTTTAGTGATTTCTACCTCAATTCGATCCTCGTCATCGAATTCCCAATGATATATGTAATATGAATCATGAAGAAATTTGCTTCTATTTATTTTCAGCTGATTCTAAAGACATAATTATGTAAATATTTAGAAAAAACTCTACATTAGAATTATCCCAGCCTGTTTACCAGGATGGAAAGGATGCTACGACAGATGGCATGTTTAATTGTAAAGACCAAACAAGTTGGCTTTAATTTTCTTCTACTGAAACTGCCACGGAAATTACACGCACGAACATATAACATATGAACCATGGTTTTAGTAACGTTGAAACCTCGATTTCTATCAGAGCAAAGTAACAAAGATGTTTCGACTTATCATGTATATCGTATTTTTCATTCATGGATATCCAACTGTTTGTTACACATTAACATGTCATGAACTTGGCACATGGTAGACTTTGATCAATAAGATATTGAAGCAATTTGTGACTGAATTAATGTCATTATTATTTGGTCTTACCTTGTAAAAATTAACATATGATTTGGGCTGGAATAGATGCTTGCAATAACTCGAACTGTATTAACAAATTGAGATGCACGAGTTTTCTATTAGTCAGTCTTCTCCATCTTCATTTCAACTTTCATGTAAATAATTTAACGAAAAGGATAACAATCAAACAAATTAAAGTAGCACTTGCAGCTTCATTCTCCAGGGAGAAGTCTGAAAAGACTCCCAAATACATATATTTTGATTGTTCCAACTATCCTCCAACCATGACAAGGCACCAATCTAAACGAGTCCACATTTCCATGGGTTTCTTGTCACTGATTTGAAATTAACAAAATTCAGAATGTAAATCATTGTTTCTAAAGCCAAAGTTGCTCTACCAGAGAGCAAAAGTACAATAGTACAGTAAGCAATAATAATGATCTACACAACCCAAAAAACCTGAGTGAGCTTTCTCCAATGCTCTATGTGACTGCAAAAATTGTGAGAAATTCAGTAAAAACTTATTTTCTTGGAAAGAAGTTTGGACTATAACGATACGTAAAGTGAAGCATCATAACTTGTGAAGCGACTTGGCTTTTCTTGCAAAGAAGCCGATCAATTCTTTCTGTTCTCCTGGGGATACCGCCAACGTGCTTATAGATTCTTCTTCTTTTCTATGGTTGCTGCAGCATGCTGTTGCCGCTTCCTCCAAGCGGGCATCTTACCAGGAAAAGCCCATCTCAACAATCTTTCCCACGTGTAGCAACAAAGGAACATGAGCAAAGCCCAGATCATCAGCTTATCTCTCAAGGCTCTTGGCAGAGGGACTAACTTCAACCAATCATTCAAATCCCTGAATAAATCGGAGGTTATAACTGTAAAAAAGCCAACAGCAGCCAGAAGGGCATACAAAAATGGTTTGTTTTCCGAGATGCTCTGATTGAAAGGATGACCCATGTAGTTCACAGCAAAAGTGGCTACCTGTAGCATCATGCCCACCATGTATGAAACTGTATTCACAAGGTTGGGATGGAAATTTGAGTCCGGTTCGATACATTCATCTGGCATGTACTTTTCAGCCTCTTTCACGGAAGAAATTAAGAAGAAAAGGTGAACTGCAAATTGTCCTAGGAGAGAGAGGAAGACATAAGAGCAGAAGATGTTGGGATGAGGCCGTTCAGCTGAGAGGGTAGGAAGGGGCCGAGCATGTGAGATAAACAGAAAGAAAGCAGCTGTAAAAACCCCACTAATTGTAGCTTGAACATCGCCCAGTTTCACACCGTCCAAATTCATTACACTCAGGACGTAGGCAGTGGCAAGGCAATTGAGTCCGAGAATCTTGAACATCTGTAGGGTAGTGACTAGGGTACTTCGACCTTGACGGATTACATCGGTTGTAGGGGCAACCGAAGCATGCTTTGCTGTAAATGGTGATGCCATTGAGGCATCCCCGAGCTTAACAATGGGAGCTGATCGACCATCACCCTCTTCATTTAGCTCGTTCATGAGTTTCTTCAGCTTTTCCCGTTGCATCTCTGCAGCAGTCAAATGGCGGTTAACAGCTTGGTTGCTAGTAGATTCTGACCTTGAAACAGCTCTGCTCTTTGAAGGACCCTCTCCATTTTCAACTATGGATTTTAGTTTCTTTGATTTACCAGATTTTGCAGAATCATTTTTAGAGGGTGCTTCAGAGGAAGATTTCTCCTTTTGAGCTGGGGGGATTGCATTGAGTAGAGCTACTCCTATATGTGCCTGAGTAACATATATAACATTATATACTATTCTAAATGAGGCATTTAAGACAACAAAAGCAACAGATAAGAAAACAGATACAAAATAATAATTTTTTTGAAGATGTCCTAGCCATTAACGAGGAGAAACAGAAGGAATCGGCATTTCACCATAAGCATGGAGTGAGAAAAGGGATTCAGTTATTAGAGACCTTATATTGCTGAAAAAAGTTACTCTAACGTGCCAGAGTAAAGTCTAATGGAACCTTTAGAAGGAGGGAGTACTCGAGCAAATTGGTAAGAAGAATGCCTGCATCTAACTTGGTAATGTATTAATGAAAAGGGATTAT
The DNA here is from genome assembly GCA_903798345.1 of Fraxinus anomala. Lineage (NCBI taxonomy): Eukaryota > Viridiplantae > Streptophyta > Magnoliopsida > Lamiales > Oleaceae > Fraxinus > Fraxinus anomala. The sequence goes on along the minus strand of CAIGRN010085947.1, from coordinate 18,390 downwards.
AAACAATTTGTACTAATAAGCTCCTTTATATAAGTAATCTTCAAATAGGTTAATGCCTACCATTTGCATAATGAATGCAACACTCAGGTAAGCTTTACAGGATATACATGGACAAAACTTATTAACAAAACTTCCAGGCAGACTAACAATAATGTGAAACTCAACAAGTGTCCAAGGGTGAAACTTTGATGAATAGCATCCGTGTAATACCTGCTTCAAAGCTCCAACATCATTTGTTCCATCACCACACATCAGTGTTACCCTTCCCACTGATTTAAAAGTGGTCATGATGAGTTCCTTTTGCTCGGGAGCCACCCTAGCAAATACCTAAGAGATGAAATATATTTTGTGAGATTGAGAAACCAATGGAGTACCAAGTGTGTGAAATGAGTAGAGAGAGACTTGCAACCTTTACATATGGAATCACTTTAAGAATACCAGAAGTTTGCTGCAACATTTCAATGCAGTCGCCTCCAATACAAAGATCATATGACTCTGATAGAGCTTCAGCCTCATTTTCACTGTTAACAAAAAGCAATATTTGGAATAGCTGAAGGGAAAGAAATAACAAGATGAAAGGATTTCCCAGTTTAGAGGCAGTTGAAGGAAGAAGCAATCAAGCAAACTTGTCTTAAGGCAAAAAAAGCCTCATGCAGATGATGCAAAATGAGGTAGAAGAAAATGTCGAGATGTGTACATAATAGAGCTAATTGATGGAAGAACATGGTAAACAGTAATGGAGCAACTTTGACACTGATCTTAGCATATCCTCAAATCAGAAAGGCTCTTACCTGTACTTGATAATATTTGTCTCGTCAGGAGACACCCACTCATACTCTTCACTGTTCTTTCCATTGCTGAGAATCAGTGCTGGTTTTGAAATAATATTAACTTGGCCAGCAACATGGCAAGCCGTCAAAGCTTGATCGCCAGTAATCATGACCTGACAAATATTAACATCATCTACATCTGGATATAGCCATCTCATGAATGATGAACATCATGGGCAAAGTCAAACAAACAAATACTAAAGAAGGAATCTAGACACCAATTTTTCATATTTGCATTGTAAAAATTGTTATTGATGCACAATAAATATCTGCTCTCCCCTAACTGACATAACATTTAATTTAAGCTATAAAAGGAGAGATGATTCCATGCCTAGTCCAGTGGTGAGTTGTAATTGTTCAGCCACTCCAGAGCTCACTTCACTACACTCTAGTGGGATGTACAGATTGAATTCAAGAAATTCGACAGCATGAAAGACTCAAGAGAAGACCGATCTTCATGCATAGAATCACAACTATTAGCATCTTTTCAGGTAAGTACATTGAATAGCCACCTAGGTCGATGGGAAATATCAAACTACCACAGTTCACATTGGTTTTCTGAATAGCTAATGCTAAAGCTATTTTTAGCTAGCAGTCTAAATTTGACATAGCCTGCATTTGTAGCATGAGCGCTTGTGATTTTAGTCACTGGAATGATTTTCCATTCATTTATCTGCAGTCTGTATTGTATGCTGGGCAGTTCCCAAAACTGATTTCCTGCATTTAGCAGTCTCCTTTAACTGAACCATCAGTAAAATTAACTAATCTTATAATTTCTAGAAACACGCAAACTTAGCAGAGCAAACACGAAAAGGCTACTTGTACATTGACTTTAAGTGACAAAAGAGCAAGCCTTTTTATTGCTGGTTTTATGACAGAAGTTACAGTGGTTGTTTCGGTTTTTCCAAATTGCTTCTCATTTTTGTCTGTTGTCAGGATGGGGAAAAAAAGCATGATTAAACACTTGGGAAGAAACGCATTCTTCATTTTTCTTTCTTAGCATTTCCTTATTATAAACCATGTAGGTTTTTGGGAAGAAACTCTGATTTTCATATTTTAACTGTAAAAGGTGCTGTCCATATTCTTCGTTTCTTTTTCCTTTCTCCCATTTCCATATTTTTCAATTGAAAGTGAGGCAAACATATCAGGTATACTGTGTATGATAGAAGCACATTATGAAATTACTTGAAAGTATATCAAACTCACCAAGTCATGTGATGACCCTTTTAATTCAGATAAAATAGTTGCTGAATCTCCTCTGATAGGACAATTGAATACCTGAAGCATGCAAGAAGAGCATCAGAAAGTAACAAAGGCATAACAAGAAAGAAGAGAGCATATTAATGCTCTTCTTAAATTTTGTGTATTCCAGAAAATTGCATTCTTATCCTTTACCGCAAAACCAGCAAAAGTAAGACCACTTTCCACCACTTCTCTCTCCAAGTTTCTAGCTTCACTAACCTTCAAACAGTAAATATAATTGTCATCATAAACAGGCATAAATGAAACATATACGAGGAGAAATGAAGATTCGCAGATAAGAAAACCACACATAGAACGCCCTGTGAACCTATCTCATATCAATGAATAAATAAAGATTTAATTTTGTACACAGGAAAATGTTTACATAGGAATAAGCAGAAAATCCTGGATATATGAATAACTAAGCATCCACATTTTTCAGGAGTGAAAAAATAAAAAATAAAAAATTGTAGACCTCTGGATGTCATCCCATAGAAGAATATGCAATTGAGGCCATGCTCGATTACAAAGAAATCAGGACTTGCAAATTATACAAACAAAAGAGATGTAATAATATAACTCATTGTGCTGGTCATTTTAAATAAATAAAAAAACTACTGAACAAGGTCACGGGGTTTATACAAGGTCATTAAGTAGATAATATACAACAGTATATCAACTGACTACCACAAAAGATTACAAAGTGGAAATGGGAAGAATGGGAGGAAGTTCAATTGCATCCCTTGTTAGGAAAACTATTGTCCCTCTCCTTGGATTATAATTGTAAAAAATATCTGAAATCTAATTAAAATTTAGCAACAAGTTACTTTAACTAAATAAGAGATTCTCTTTCCACCCCATTCTATGATCCTTCCAACCCAACTTCCAGTACACTTCCCACTCTGCCTTTTCCTTCCACCCAACTTCCCTCCTACCAAACATGCCTTAGGAGGATAAGTGACTACATAAAGGGCCTGTTTATTGATGTGGTCATATAACATTAAAAAGGAAAAATCCAAGACCATAGGATATATTGCTTTACCAGTTTATCTATTGATGCAGTATTAATAGGTACAAACAAAGTCCGGGTGAAAAATGAAGAAACCAAATAAATGTAAGATACAGGTAAAGAGGTGTTCCCCATAACCGTTTCTTAGAGACAAATAGCTGTCATCTACATGTATGCTAGATTGAAAATTAACAATGTAGATGTCGATTTATGAAATGGTAGAAAAGATGAATACTGTGAGGATAAAATGTTCCAACAGGGCATTCTTACTGTCATCTCTGGAAGAGACTTGTAGGCCAATGCCAGGACACGAGATCCTTGACGCGTGTGCTTCTTGTAGGTCTTCATGTAGAATGCTGGCACATCAACAAGTCTTTCCTGAATAGTTTCTGGTGCACCCTGAAATTTCACAGCTCAAAAATAAATAAATCCATGAAATTCGGTAAAATCAAAGAAGAAAACATAATAAAAATTAAACCAATTAGAACAAATTAGATACACAAAATAATTTTCCTGTCATCATTGGATCAAAAGTCCAGGGGCTAATAAAAAATACTTGCAGGAGACGATTCAGGAAACATAGTGAAAATTCAAAAATCGTTTCACTACATGAGAAGGAACCCAAAATAGCACTTGTTCAAAAACGACCATATAGTATAAGACCTTGAAAATGAAACATAAACTATATGAGCACGTGTCAATAATATATGTATATCTAAGTCAAGATTAAATGATAATCAATTCAAGAGAAGAAAAAAAGGGGTACAATATATACTGGTAAATGTTGGGTATGTTTACCCATACACAAAAAACGGTGAGAAGAAAAGCAGTCAGACTCCATGTTTAACCTAGGCATAAAACCCATTTTCATACAAGCTGAATTGAGAGGCATAAAAAATTGAGTTGACTGTAATATTGTAAACAGGTAAACTCCAAGCCAGCAAAGGACATCTGTTTCCGATAGCTTTAGCCCATTCAGCACTACTCTGGCATTATGCTGTTTGAAAAGTGTGAGACCGTCTCTTGGACAAATTCTCAATGTGATTTAAATTTTAAGTTTCATGTAGCATCTTTGTTTATAAGTTGTATTGAGCAATCAGTAGCATTATTACAGTCATCTGTGACCTAGTGATAATTTATCATATGGAATCACAGACCAAACAATTCACAAATATATCATTCAAATTGTATCATGGAAAAAGTACATGACCTCAACGATTAGGAATATATCGTTTAAAAAAAAATTGTATTAAGAAGCCAAAATAATATTTCAAACATTTGGATACATCTAGGTTAAATTTGTATTTTCTACATCAACCTAAATCTATAATGCAATAAGAAACAAAATGTAAGTTTAAACCTTCACAAAAGCAAAAAATTGCTCCTGAACACGAACGACAACTCCCATTCTTTTTAAGTGAGAAGCAAAGTGGTGTCTCTGCACAATCTGTACAGCATTCCCACCTCCCCTGCATTTGTTGAACCAAGTGAAAAATTGGAACATAGGGATCCCCCAGACATTTAACTAATAATAGATAAATTAGATAAATATAAACTTGTAAATTTTCAAGATCAAATCATAAACAATTTGGGAAAAAAGCACAACAGGCATCTATGCAAATATAATTGGTATTATTTACTCCCCCGTACAGATTCCATAGTATAAAAATTCATGAAGCGTGTACCATAATTTATCCTAACATCCTCTTCTCCCCAGAAAAGGGGGGAAATTATACGCTATTCATTAATTAATGTAACACACCTCTATGCAGTATCTTTTGTCTTTTGCATCAAAAGCAAGATTGAAATTATAGCATTCTAGATCAATTTTGCATATCTGAACTAATTCCAATTAATGAAAGCCAAAAGCCATAACCTTAAAACTACAACTTTTAACTATTTATAATAATATTAATGTTTGTGATAAATAAATATGATCAGCCTATCATACAGCGAAGTTACACCATCAAATCTAAACAGAATGTCCCAGTATGAAACACTTGACTCCTCCCAGTGCCCAAACCAAAGAAAACATCATCATGAAAGCCCAAAGGACCACTTTGTAATTAGTAACGCATAATTCAGCATCTCTTTCCAAACAAGGCATAAACGCGGTACAGTATGTATTTGCTCTCCCAATTGATTTGAGTACAAATCCACCAGTATGATACAGACATTATAAAAAAGAAAGTTTTAATATACTTATTCTTCAAGGATATATATATACTTAAATACAAGTTAGAAAAAAGAAGTCCTAATAACCACGACATTGATTGACGGTAGGAAAAAGTAAAATGGAATAGATCCAAATTAAACCTAAATAGAACGTTTATATTTCTCTCTCTAATTGGGTTTTCCATAAAACGCTGTGCAATAGTGGAAGGCACAATGTCTGCTTTTTCTAGATCATACAACTTTGACCTTGATTTAGTAAAGGCTCTCTCTCACTTACACTCTCCTCTAGAGCCTGAACAAGCAACATGTTTTTTCTAGAGGCAAAAATGCTCTGACAAACTACTCTCAGAGAAACAAAGAATGGGAAGACAAGAAATAAGGACATTTAACGTTTGTAATGAAACTATAGAGATACATGAAAAGTTAAACAAAGTTCAATCAATCACATTTAAACATGTAAAAAAACAACAAATGTTGTAGCATACTTCTTTGGCATGGACTTCTCATCTGATTTGTAGCTCCAGTCAATTCCTTTCAATGCAGCCTTCTCAAGAGGATCACCAACCTACATCCAGATGTTGAGAAAAACTACTGTAAAACATGAGAGTTTTAAGTACCACTCAAAGAGGGACAACCTCAAAAGATATTTGTTCTCTACCCAGGAATTTCAATGAACATGGTAAGGGTTATTAAAAGAAACAAGAAGAAACTGGTATTAGAAGACGAATAGTCCATACAGATTTGCCAAGAACATATGTAACTGAACCTTCAAAGCTGTGGGAACTGATAGGGAGTCTCTCACCTTCCAACTAATGCCGTTGCCAAAATATTAAGTTTAAAGAGGGAATTGTCTATATTTTCCAGAGAATAACTCAGAGGCACACTCATATTACATATACTACTATTGATCTAGTAGACTACCTTTCATCATTCATGGTTGAATCAACAAAAAAATTGTCATAGGCTGTAAACCGCAATGACAAATTTTTCAGAATAACCCTCTTGTAATGCTTGAGCAAAAAAATGTAGTAATTTTTTTACGATTAAAAGGCCTTCTTTATATATCAAATGAGTAATTTGACCTTATTAAAAATCGCCTTCATCTTTAAAAGTCATCCCCACCCACCACCCCATACCCCAGCTGCCTTTCCCCCAAGGCCCCTGTTACTTAGGATCTCCGGAGTATCAGATGGGCTGGGGGATCGGGGCCAGGGAGGGAAGGGGGAATGCAGCAAAGGACTGGCCTTCCAAATTAATTCCCATAGAGAAGTTTTTGGATGAAAATTTTGAGAAAGGTGCAATATGCATTAATGTGAGGCTCCATTGTTTTTCATTTATCTTCTATTTTATGAGTTGTGTTTCTTCTTATATTGCATATTGATGTTTGGAGATACTTTGGGCAGGCAGGGACCATTTTTTGCTGCCTGGATTTTTCAAAAGGGGTAGGGCAGCCTTTTAGTTGTATTGGCAATACTTCAGGCACTATTCTTTTGGTTAAAACTTCCACTTAAATAATTTAATAATATGTATAAATTTTTATTCGTTTTCTAGGAAACTTTATCACTATCACACTCACTCGTGCCTTTGTACTCAAGTTTGCAGATATGCTACTGAATATATATCACTCCTTTCTGTGTGGCCTCAACAACTATAATGCAGTGAGCTGGAAGGGGCGGGCAAGTGGGGGAAGGGGAGATGCAGGGTTGGACTTGGAGTAGAGGGTGATGAAGAAGAAGAGGTGCTTTGGGAATCTCAATTAAAAGGAGGTTATTCTACATAAAATTAGCAAGCGGCGATATTTTCCTCATTTTTTCTGTCCAACTTGGTCCTCATTAAACAAATCTGTAAATAGTAATTAAGTAGTCATTAGTGTAGCACAAGAAGGTTTGCTGTTTCAACTTCCTTCGGCCCAGTGTACACCAGAAGAACAAGCGATCAGATAAAGTGATTGTTATTTTCTCTTGGAAGGAGATTTTGATTAACTTCAGATATCTGGAGCTTTATGATAACCAGGAAATAGGCTGACACTGAAAAATGTGACGGGAAGAAATACACTTTGACACTGATGGAATGCTGATTCCATGGGAAGAAGAAAGCAAAAAGGAATGCTTCTACGCCGCAAAAATAAATAAATAAATAAATAACAGCGTGGAGTAGTTCATAAGCATCAACTTTTGTTCGGTGATAAAAACTTATACCAGCTTGTTGTCCACAAAAACCAGGGCATGACAAGAAGCAAGAATTTCCAAAGTACGTGTAGGCAATTTAGAGATATCTGTTTCTAGGTCCTCATTGGCCGTCAACCCGCCAACTCCAGAAAACTCCTGAATAGCAGAGCATAAAACGTCACCATAAAAGGTAATTCTTGAACTAGAATAATATATTGGAACTTAAAGAGTTGCAATACCATGTCATCAGATGTTAATGTTCCAGTCTTATCAAAACAGCATATATCAACCTGCGGGAGGGTAAAGATCAGATAATGTAGAAAAATACCGTAAAATGAATATTTAAACTACAATCTTATATATTTATTTCCCTTCTTCATTTTATTGATTATATAAATTTTGAAATCACGTTGTAACATTGTAAAAATATTAAAAACACTGCAAGTGATGGGGAAAATCCATTAAATGCTACCAGAGAAGATAAAAGAAGCTCCAGGAACAACTCATTTAAAATGTACATGTAAATAGTACCATCAGAATGGAATCAACAGGAGTAGAGTTCATATAGTCAATGGCTTGCTAAAATTGATGTTTTGGGTAACATTATTCATCAGTAAAAATACTTCAATTAAGCATATATTCAACAGAAGATGAGCGATCTAATTAAGGCCTGCTTTTCTATAAACCAAGAGAACACTACTTAACATGAATTTATTAGATTTCAGATACAGCTGGAAACGTTTTACATTCATTCAGAATGGCACAGATTGAGAGTTAGACAATTACATGATTGTAAGAATTGTAAAACCAACACTGGATCCAGCCCAACTACATATCAAGGTTGGTTTGATCTCCATTTAAAGAAACATTAAGAATCTCACTTACTGTTCGGTAATCCGCGAGTTAGCAACACCGCTGATAAAAAGAAAAGCAGTACTTTACAGAGGTCACTGACATTAAAAAGCAAAGAATGAAAGTTCTCTATTCTTGCGAGTTGCAACTTGCTAAATCAAAGAAACCTTGGTTAAAGCATAGCATCTTAACATGGCTCAATCCCCTGTATCATAATTAACATTTTGGTTTTCAAACAAACTGTGTCAACGTTCGCTTATTACTGCACTTATTGTTTTATAGAATGAAAAGAATTCAAGAAGAGATGCGATATGTAAGAATATAATAGCTATTATCATACAAGATCATCCAAAACTTTGCACTGCTCACCTTCCCAGCAAATGGAATTCGAAATGGTTCCGTACAGTATATCCCACGACGCGCTAGTGCAATCAACGACGTATTAACAGCTATTGATAGCTCCATTGGCAGTTCAGGGGGAATCACAGAGGTAATGATTAATGAACAACTCAGAAATAGCTTGTATTTACTCCTTGTTGGGTCCTCTAGACCCTACATCAGAGCATATTTTGTTACCATAACCAATACGAAATTCTGAGTAAATCTGAAATTTTTACCTAATAAAATACAGAATCAAATCTGAAATTTTAACCTAATAAAATACAGAATCTTTACCTTCTTAAGAACATATCCAGCAGCTATTAAAGCAAATACTACAAGGAACAAAATAAAAAGTCCACTTTCCCAGCTGTTAGCAGTAACCTATATAACATAAAGTCATAAAGAAATTACAGAGAGATACTATAAATTGGCATCAAATCATTCACAAACAATTAAAAAAATAATAATATTACTCTCTCGGTAGAAAATAGTATAGTTCGCATCAGTTTCCCTTGACTCGTTTCAAATCCAGTTCGTAGAACAACTGCTAGGCAGCCACCATCAGGGGTTTTCAAATGAAATGTCTGTCTCGAGGAAAAAACGAGGGGGGAACGAAATGTTAAAATTTGTGTCTCTAGATACCCATGTGAAAGGCAATGGAGAACAACATCACCTTATCCGGTGCGTGCTGCAATATCTTTGTACCACCAAAAAGAACATTTGCTTTATCTCGTCTAGGTGACAGTTTCTCTTCAATTCCTCTACCCATTACTGAAACCTGAAAATTGCTTGATCTTTGAGATGAGAATTCTAGATATGAATAAAGCAAATAATTGCTTCAAAATCATGACCATCATCAAAGATCTTCCAGATTAGACTCAGTTGCAGTTGCACTTTGTTTAACAAATAAGTTTTCCAGATTTACTTAAGCAGTATCGAAAACACAGCGCTCGGGTGGGGTTCGATGGAGTTGACGTGTGGTGCTCAAAAACCTCTAAATGAGGCTCAGGGCAGATATAGAAAATCATTTTGTGGCACCTGGGGGCAAAAGATAAAGGAGGCGACATTTTCTTAGAAGCCTATTGACTTGGTTCAAAGTCTTTTTTGGTCCTCATTAGTCCTAATATGCAGAAATTAAGCAGCACATAAATCTAACCCAGGTCTTGAACCTGGGGAAAAACTACTTTGCTAATTTGCTAAAAGCATGCATTATACTTTACTTCTTATGAGCGATCAACAGAATAAATCACAACTCAAAACCAACTTCAATTCTGCATATCAATTTTGAGCATGCCCATATTAACCCCGTGAATGCAGGTTCTAAGTTTGTCCAGATACAGGTATCTAATTCCATGGATACAGTTATAAATACCACAAAAAATAAGATGTAATCAAGAAAATATCATATTGAAATACGACACATGGGATTTATCATAAGACCAATAACACAAGCTTTATAAGTCATGTGGATAATGATGGAAACTTATTCCCAAATAAATGAAAAAAAGAAGAAGATAGAATACCACCTTCCATTGAGGGGTTGACTCGCCAGTTAAAATAGCTTCATTAACGATAGCACTCCCAGCTAAAATAAGCATATCTGCAGGTACAGAGTTGTCTTCTCCACTCTGATTAGTAGAACGGCCAATTGAGACAACATCCCCAGGAAGAAGCTCAGTCCCTGATAGTTTCACCCACCTAAATTCCAAATTTAAACAGTCAATGCACAAAAATTCAATCCTCCGTAAAATACAACATGAAAAAATAAAATGAGAGACAATGTTTCAATCGCATTTTTGAATAACATACTTCCCAGAACGATACACCATCAGAGTCTGGCTATCCACTTTTACACGTCTAAGCTCGGTTAAGGTCTTCAAACGGCTTTTTGCCATAGTAGACTCAAACATGAACAACATGAATAGGGTGAAGAGACTGTAATACCAGTACTCATCTAAGCACCATAGCCCCACACAGAATACCTAAATGAGGTGGTCAGAATTGAAGTTTGGAGTTTAATGCACAGATAGACATAGAATGTATAGATACAGAAATGTGTCAGTGTAACTCATATTTGAGCAAAACATATCAAGATGAAATGAAAAAGCAAGTCAGAATGACAGCAAACCTGAAATACAAAAAATGGTTCCATGATTTGCTCTTTCATCAATTTTGAGAATGTCGGCTGAGGATATTCAAATCTACATAATCAAGATCAACATAAGGAGCAGACTAAAGCTACTACAATTGAAACACACGGTATCTCCATTACCACTAAGCGGCATTAATTTACAGGGAGGACAGATATGTGTCAACGAAGTAATTACAAAACATGGATATTGCTACATAATTATAATACGCAAAGATACCACTAAATAATTCTAATAAACATAGATTTTATTTAGAATACTGAGTAAATAAAATATTGTTGTTACGATGAACACCAAAATACAATTGAGTTCAACATAATTTCATAGTGCATCACATCCACAGACAAAAATTTGAAGTTGTCAATGGCATATGTACAAGAAGACAGCACCAATATCAACTGCCGAATTGCACAACTAATTTCAGTCAATTAAAGCTAGTATATAACTTGCAACATTAGTGTACTCAATTTAGAAAAATGAATAACAGTTGAGCAGATTCAAATATAAGCAGTGTGTCCTAATATAATTGATCAAAGAAAGAGAGAGGCATGTACAACTTCTAATTTAACTGGCGAGTGTATTATATTATAAAGCACGTGACTCTTTTGTAGATCAAGCAACCATACAAAAATGATGGTTTCCATTTGAAAGACAGGAGATAGGGAAACCTAACGTTGGGAAAGAGATAAAATGTTTTTGCACTTTTTTTTTTTTTTGCCTAGGAAGGTTAGAGGAAACTGATGGAATTGATATCTAATATCTCCATTCTCACAAATGAATTTTTTGCAAATCAACATGACAATCATCAACATTATAATTGATGATGATGATGATGATGTCACATCATCATCATAATAATAAGAATAAAAGAGGTGAAACCTACACATTCCTTCCCCATTTCTCAGAAGCAGCAACAACTTTAGCTTCAGTGCCATAGCCAGTATTTTTTATATAATACCCAATTTTTTCTTTTGAAGGATAAGGAAGTTTGCAAAAGGTATTTTTCTCTTTTGAATAGATGAACCTTTGCTTCCTGAAATCAAAATAAATCTCTTCCACCTCTACTGAATTTGATGAACCTGCCAACTGTGGAAACAAATAAGTTAAATTGAGTTAATAATCTGGGCAAAAATTTCCACATTTTTATTCATATTTCATTTATCTTTTCATGAAGAGTATAGTTCAAGGAAAACTTCTAGTGGAAGTTGTAACAAAATTTGTGAAGGTAGAATCCAGAAATGATAAGATTGAAATCTAAGATAGCCATGGCATAAAATGAGCAATATATTTATCATGAACAAAATTTCTATAACTGGAGATATTTGGCATATAAATTGTAAGATCAAAGTCTTCTGTAGGCTTTATTTTATTTATTTGTTTGTTATTTCTTGATAGAATCTCAAGCCAACATTACTTGAATTGTTCACCTAGCCCCCGGAAACAGGCTCATATTTGAGAAGATCTTAACTAAGTGCGGTTCACACTTGTGAGAATATGTTGTTGGGTCCGAGAAGGAACTATATGCTTCACAATTACCCTCACCCTACACTGATTAGGCACACAATTAGGCGCTCTGGGACCTATGCAAACAGGAGATGAGAAACGTGAATGGTTAGATGGTTACCATTTTCTGTATTTTTGTCGTGTTGGTAATCCAATTGCTTGTTTCTATATTTTTTGGCCATAAGGACTAGATGAATAAGTACCTTCAATCAATTGAATTTTTTAATTGCTTCTCAAACAACATGATAGCAGGTTCATCAAACTTGCAACCACGCCCTCAGGCCTCAATGCCATCAAGTACAATTCGCACATGTACAAACATCTCTGTTCAACGTAGATGTATGCATAGATGTGCTTAAAACTGTGCGTGTATAGGAACAGTGTGAGACCTATATGATACAATTACAGTCAACTATTTTATGAGCTTCCATTCAACTATTGACATATTTACTTATATAAACATTCAAAATCATTATTATTATTATTCAGTATGAACTAGTATGGAAAGTAAGCAAGCGCATGCATGCAGAGAGAGAGAGAGAGAGAGAGCTATCAAGTATCCAACCTTCCGAAAGTGAAGGGGAACAATTTCCTTAGAGCCACAGAATTTAGCTGGAGTAACTTTGCATGTATCTGCGTGGTGTATATCATTAACCTGCCAAATAAAGCGACATAACATTTTTATTAAATGATATATTTAAAGCAGAATGCTATGTGTTTTCAGCCAAAGACTAACTAGTAAATCATGTTACATGTGCACAAACACAATCAGAAAAAGAACATAAAATCATCAAGACATTAGACTGTTACATTAATAATTAACAAGCACATTCCAAAGTATCAGCTTTCATATAAGAAGCGCCCAGATATGTCGGAACATATCAGCGGCCATTTTAAAGATGGAATGTCCTAAATTATTTTGTCATGTAATTCCTGCAGCATGTAACATTGTATACAGGTAGCAATATGCATTAGTGAGGTGTTCTTTGAGAGGCTAAGATACCTCCCTGATAGGAAATTATGATGCTCAATTCACTGACTCCACTGTGAATCATTGCATCACGATCAGAGGTAGAGCCAAAAAATGATATTAGGATGGGCTCAAATTTAAAAAAAATAAAATTATGAATGAACTCACGCTACAAGAGATCGATTTTACGAGGTTAAGCTCGCGACATTCACAACAAAGAGTGTATGAAACTCAACGAAACATTATATGTTATTTTTTCTCAAATAATATTTGGTGTGGGGATCGGTCTTCTATACCACCACATTCCATGGTTAGTGAGGAATCCCATCCAAAAACCGAAGAATTCTGAGAGTCCAAAGAAATTGGATTTAATTCACGTTCATGTTTGGCCCAGCTTCAAGAATATATTTATAATCAAATTAGTTTATAATTAAATAAGTTTTAACACATTCTTTTTATTGACGAGATCAAATCTAGAGCAAGTTATTTATTTTGATCATAATATTTAATTCATGGTCAAAATAAGTATTTTTTTTTCTTATAAGTATGAATAAGTAGGATAATGCTTATTGTACATAATTTATGTACATAGAGGGGTACATAATGTGATGTGGCAATCATCCGGTAGTTGATGTGAAAGTGTGAGATTTGAATTAAAGGTTGGATATGTGTTACATGTAATTATGCGAACCATTATATGAAAATTTATGTACCCTAGCAAAGTCCGAATAAGTAATATATTAAAACATACGTGGAAACAAAAAAATAATTACTTTTAAGCTTAGCCAAATATGTAGTGTCTCTTACTATTAAAATAATTAATTTATTTTTAGCTCTATCAATACAAATTGTTTATTATGAAATTTACTTGTATAATCATAAGTAAATTTAGTTAAACACGCATTAAATAAAATAACTAATTTGGTAATAATCTATTCATGTTGCATGAATGTCATAAAAAGAATATTTAATAATTGTAGAGTCCTTTAAAAAAATTGGATAATTGAGCATTGGGCTTGGATTGGGACTCAAGCTAGAGCTGGACTAACGTAAATATTTGGGCCAAAAAATTACATTTTACTCTTATTTTTATATATGGGCTGGGGAAGGCCTGGGCTACATACACCCCTGATCATGATGCTTGTATAAACATTATAAATACTAACAATGTTAATATTTTCAGACATGTAAAACATGAAAATTTGATTAATAAATCCAGGAGCATGGAATATTGGAAGAGAAACTACTCAAGTTTAGTTACAAGATCTTGCTTAAGAATTAGAGAGATGAGAAAATACATAAATTAATTATTTAATTAGCTCAATCTTCAGACTGTGCCAGTGGATCCAAAATGAGCTGTAAGAGCCACTGTTCAATTCCTTTAAAAAAACATGAAATTCAAATGCAAAATGAATCAATGGAACTCGAGCCTAGAACCTAGATCTAGAGCAAGGCTTTGTTCATATACTTTTGGTCACAACTCACAAGTTTCAAGCAATTTTTTTAAAATTCAGACAAATAGAGATCTTTTAATGCAATAATGACAAATTAAATGCTAGAAAAAAGTAAGAGAATGAAAATATTAGAAGTCGGTAATTTTTAGGACATAAAGTGAACCTTGGAGTATTGAACAAAGCATTTGAAGTCCACAGACCAAACAGTGAACAGGAAAACGAGAATGTGTATAGCTACAAGGCTGCCCAGAACTATAAAGGCATCCCCAGCATCCAAGCTAGGGACTATAGCCGCCAGCCACACACCATAAATAATAGCAAACGGCCACAAATCCAAACGCCATGCCCAGTGCCTCTTCTGCAAAAAATCGACACTGTCCACTACTTTCCCACCAATGTAAGACCTTGACATCTTACTTCTGCTGCTTAAACTCCAATTCTCAATAATTTCCTGGATGGGGAGGAAAGAAGATTTAGACTCTGCTAGACCTGTGGGGAAATAAAAAAGCTAAGAAAGTTTTTCTCTTCAGTATATTGGTAGAAAAAGAAAAATATCACTCAGCATACATGAGACGGAACTCAAATTTGTGAACTTTTTATTCTTTTTCATTATCTTTTTACCTATTATAGAACTGACTTAATTTCCTTTAGATTTAGTTATACTTCAGCATTTGGAATTCTAGCTTTGCAAAATTTCCAAGCGCCTATACTCTGTTGGAACTAGCGAGTATCAAAGGCAATCACTTCTCTCTCTTTATTGAGTTCAGAATAAACAAAACAATCGTAAAAATATAAAATCATGCATAATTGTATCAGCTACTCTACGTTCTCGGGGTCGGATCGTTTCTGGGAAGGAATGGGACCTCCTCCTGGTCTACTCCATCTAAAAATAACTCCTAAACCACCCTGCACCCTCCTCTACATTCCTACCCTCTCTCTTGTATTTAAATAATCAATAGTGAATGTAAACATTCTATATTCTTTTTAGATATCTTATTTGATCGGAAAAATTGCTTCCAAAAATTGTTACTCTCTCATGTCACCAAAATCTACCTTTGCCCGAACCATTAATCATAAAAAATGAGTTCAACTTAAAGCAATTCTATAAATTTTCTACGAGAATACAAATTCAATAAATACATATACTGCATACAAAATACAGATTTAACCTAAAGGAAAAATTAACTTTGGGTAAAAATTAAATCCCAAGGCTCAAATCAAGAATATTTATTCGACGAGAGGGAAACAGATAGGCAAAGATTTTACTTGGAAATGGGGATCTCTGGACAAACGGGCAAAGAGAGGAGAGGAATAGTCAGTATGAAAGTAAAGATCGAAGCTAGATGGTGGAAAAGGGAAGAATGAGTGAATTCTGCGTTACTTGTAAAGTTTAAGCCTTCAAGGAAAATTGAAGCAGATGTCGCAGCCTATGCCTTTTGTGCGGATAAGTCCTCTATCTTTAAATATTGACAATACAGTTCTGCTAATTTTCATTTTATTGCAAAAACTGTGATTAAAGTTATTCAGCATCACCGATGTTTACCACCAATATATGTGATAGCACTTGTACCATTAATTACAAGTTCAATTAAATACAAATCATTTATTATGACATATGATATGTTGACACCTAGATTAGTGTTCGACATTATTAATGGTAGATATCATTATTCAAAATCGGTCCTTATTGTATGGATTGGCCCTAAGCAAGCATGTGAAAGGCGAGTAGATCAATGTTTTATAAGGATAAAATGAATAAACACGAATAATTTTACCATAGAAATATATATAAAAAAAAAAAAGGAAGGAAGAAAACAAATCTCCTCACTCATCTATTGTGTCAACTCCCAACACGGCCTAGATTTGTTGTACCCTTCAAAACTTGGGTGCACTTTATCACTTCGAAACAAATAAAAAGTTAGGTAATTTGTAGAAATTGCAATTACTTGAAAGTTGTAGAGGCACGCGCAAAAGATATGAAGAAATTCATCGTCTTCCGTTGGCACAACAATTTTATAGCCTAGCCATTTTTATTTGTATTGTGTCATGACTCCCGGGATCTACAATATTGACAGTAAAGTTTTTGTTAATTTTCATATTTATAGCAAAGTCCTTATAGATTGTTTTTGTCTAGATTTATATTGTCATACCACACCTCATCACAATCTATATTCGCTCTAGCCCGTCGAAGCCCAAACATAGTTTGTCACTTCCGAAACAAACAAGAAGTTACGTTCATTTGTGAAAATTGCAGTGCTTCGATTACTGGAAAATTATAGAAGAGTGTGCAAAGTGCATGCAAAAAGATAGAGAAGTTTCTTGTCCCGAGCTTGCCCTACAATTTCACGTCCAATATTTCAACACGAAAAGGCAATCTAGCATCTTTATTTCTTTGTTTGGCAAACAGTATATTGTCACAATCCAAGTAGATTGTCCAAAATTAATAATTCTCGGGAGCCCGAGGTCAATTTATGGGGAGGGAAATCGAGAGAACAAATAATTAATTATGATAATAAGAGTGTTATGGCAATTGAGAATAACAAAATTAAATATCAAATATTATGAATACCAATGCTCCGAGAGATGATAGCTATGTAACAAACACTTCTACCTCAAAAGATTATCTTTCTTGTGTTTATTTGACATAATATAAGTATTTGATGAATCAAAGATCAATTGAAAAATGATAATAATTCGTTATCATAATAAGCCCTTGTATGTTCCTGAATTTTTTTTAAAAAAAATCACTTTTTTTTATTTTCGAACGAGAGGCCAAAAATGTATTAAGTTCCTGTTTGATCATCATTTTTCTCAAAACCTTTTTTTTCAAAATTCATTTTCGACCACACATTTTTCGAAAAAATAATTTTACATGTAATCCCAAATTTTTTTCCTATTTTTTAATTACACGTTCGCCAAAAAATCACAATTTTAAAACACAATTCCTCCAAAAATGAATCTCAAACAAGGACTTTCGTCGCCGCTGCAACAACCCTCACCACTAGTGTAATTGAATTCGACATTTTTGTTCAATTGATGAAACTGTCTTGTTGATGTAATTGCATTAAAATGTCTTCAATTACGTGGAGGGCAATTTCGTCAATTGAACTTCCAAATTATGGGCATTAAAGGAAAGGAAAATCAACGTCAAGGCGGGTCCAAATATGGGGCGACGACGACAACGATAATTTGAGCGGTGCCAACGGTGGTGGGATTGGTGGAGTGAGGTGGGGGAAATGAAAGATAATTTTGTGACCAATTAATTAGGTAATTATAATCAGTTAATTTGATAATTTATAATCGATAAATAAGTTTTGACCAATAAAATGTGTTATTTGTGATCCACATTTTGTGTGTTTATGTGATTTGTGACTAGAATGTAATTATAATCATAAATTGTATTATATGCGATCTCAACCTATTTAATCAATAACACGTGATTTTTGAAAAAAAAAAAAAAAAATTCTCAAGTTTGTCGAGTTTGAAAGTGTATCGTTAAAGGTTGATAGTTATGTATTTTCCCTTTTACCATTTCAGCCAACATATAAATTATTTTCCTACACAAAAAGTTCAAAAATGTTTATTTACTAATACAATTAAATGGCAGACAACTCATGTTGTAAATGCAAATTTTCACATTTATCAGGCATTACAAT
>CAIGRN010085943.1:0-19622 GCA_903798345.1 Fraxinus anomala | reverse complement strand
TGTATGGTTAAAATGTAGGAAAAAAGTTTTAGATTTATGTGTAGAATATTTTATTGTGTGAATTTGTGGTTGAAAATGAGTATTTTAAAAAAAAAGAGTTTTGAAAGAATGTGAGGCAAATAAGGACTTAACCATACATTTTTCAAAAAATCACTATTTAAAAATATAGTTTTCCTAAAATTATATTTTAATGGAGCCCAAACAAAGGTATAACCTATAAATTAGATACTTAGACATAAAACTTTTTAACTTTCTCTATAATTTAGAAAAAGGTTTCTCACTGAAAACACTATAACTTACCTAGGATGCAAAGCTTCTAATTTTCCAATATGCATCTTGTCACGCATCGCAACTGAAACTCCTAGTGGAAGCCATGTCGAGACCACATGGAGACATCTGATAGCCAACAAAGTCCCAATTGGTTAAAATAAAGAAGTTGAGGAAGAGACTGATCTCATTTTTCCGAAGCCCTCCTATAGCCGAAGTACTATCTCCATTCGAAGCCCTCTTTTAGGCTAAAACAATTGCTTTCTTTCAAGGGATTTGTAGATAATCTTTAAGAATGATTGATGTAGCGTTTATATTAATCAATGTCAGGATTGTCAGCTTAGGATGTAAGCGTCTGACATGTTGTCAATGTATTAAATGTATGGCAAACAGAGTGATGCGAGGCTTTGCCTAAGGAAATGAGGTCACGTGGTTCTGATTAAACGGCTACCATGTCGACGAAACTCTATAAATAAACAACTCTTGCAATTCATTAAAGAATGATGCAACTTTCTATACTTAAAACCATTCTCTATCTTCTTTCTTACTTATTTCATGTTTATTTGCTTGAGCTTATATTATTTTCACTTTAGTTGAGTTGTTCGTGATTGTTAGTTATGCAACCACCTTTGATCATATTGCCGGTACTCTAATATTTTTGTCTCGCGTCGTAGAGCAGTTCCCATGTCCATAAACACCACCATTCTCCTTTTGGATCTCTAGTCAAAACGTGTCAGAATTTGTTTGCGTGGACGCGAGTGGACCCAATATATGTTGTCCACGTAACCATTACAGAAAATGGGGTCAAGAGATTGGTTTTGTTTGTGGAAAAATTGCACATTCATACCATGAAAATTATGTGAAAAAAGCTAATAGGAAGATACATTCCTTAGGAATTTTTTTGCTTTTGAAGAAAATGAGGTGTTCTTGAAGAAAGAACCACCAACTATTCCCAGAGGGATCATTTTATGGAGTCCAATATATTCCTTGAAGAAAGGAATATCATTCAGTGTAAAAGATCCAAGTTACTGGAGAAAACACTACCATGAGTTCTGGTAATAAAGAAACAACACTTCGAAGAGCTAAGGAGCACCCTGAAGAAGGGAAATCCTCACATGCTGCTCCAACAACTCGCCATCGATTTCACTAGCAACACATGCGAGGTGGATCGAGGGTGGATCTAGAATAGCTGCTAGACTCATCAGGGAAGTAGCCACCATGGCCGCAAATATGAAATATATAATCCAACAAAATATTACCATGCACGAGCCACTAAGGAAAGCTGAGGTTGATATATCTACTAACTATGCTACAGACCTACATAATGAGGTCCCATTTAACTTTCCTCCAAGTTATGAACCAGAGGATATGGCTCAAAGATCTATAAGTGTCTTGATAGGCTAAGCCCAGGAGGACCTAGAAATAGGCAAGTTAGCCTCCACTTGCACCTAGAAATAGGCAGCAGGGACCACCTCGGTTCGTAAGATAAAATGAACCTATCCATGACAACCTGCCCCAGATCCTTTGCTTAGGAATAAGCGTTAGAGGAGGGCGGAATAGGTCAGAAATCAAGCAGGGCCGTCCCAACCACTTCGGGAATCGTATGCCATGGAAAATGAAGACTCCGATGAACCGCAAAGGTCTTGCAACCTCGACGACGATGATGACGATTTGTCATTCTCCCAGGGGATTAGGGTTGCTTTTATCCCAAGTCACTTCGTGCTTCTAGAGCTTTCCACTTAACCTTGAGTGGGGCAGCTGAAATATGGTATGCTAGGCTTCTAGAAGGAAGTATCAGAAGTTGGTCAGATTTCGAGAAAACTTTTCTTAAGCACTTTGCAATGAGCAAGGAAAGCAAAGGGCTAATATAACGCCTCCAAGTGTCAAGGACCGTAACTTTACTTAAACCCCTTGACCCAATCGTAGCCGCAGTTTTCCCAACTTCGACCGCACATTGTAAATATTAGTCTAGTTTGAGTTGTAATTTTCTTTCCATTGTAATAGTTATTTCAATTGCAAAATAACTCTAATATTGGTAAACTTTTAGTACGATTTCTCGTCATTTAAATGTCTACTCCGATTATTTAGGTTTTTGTTCTGAATGCTATTATATGGGGTATTAGTCTTTCAAACATTTTCAAGCTTTCTAATGATCACCCTATGTACTAGTCATTGTAATTTCCTATTTTCATCAATTGTAATTTCAAACTTTTAAGCAATCAATGATCAATNAATGCTATTATATGGGGTATTAGTCTTTCAAACATTTTCAAGCTTTCTAATGATCACCCTATGTACTAGTCATTGTAATTTCCTATTTTCATCAATTGTAATTTCAAACTTTTAAGCAATCAATGATCAATTTACTTTCAATACATTTCAATTTCATGTTGCAAGCTTTCTACAAATTGTAATCAAATTTTCTTTCGTCCCGAAACGACCTAGAGAAGGCGGAATGTAGTATAACAGAGCAGACTACTGTCGTATGGTGTTCCTTTCTGTGCTAAGAAGAAAGACACTCCGTGAAACCAAAACATGAGGCAACAACAGGAGGAGCCACTAAATAGTTTTTTGTCTCGTTTCATCGATGAAATCACCTATTATGTGCACGTCACCAATATGGAGGTCCTATTAGCCCTAAGATGAAGGTTGGATATGAATTCTCTCTTTGGAAGGACGTGCAAAATAAAAATCTACCAGTTATGATGCCTTGTTGGAGATGATAAGACGCGAAATCATCAATAAAGAATTGAAGGATTATCGTAAAAAAGCCAACAGAGAACACCCACCTCTCCAGAGGCAACGAGTAAGTGGTCCTACCTCCCACTTCATGGAACACCAGGTCGGACAGTCATCCACCATCAACCCAAGGTAACAATTGGCCACAACTATGCTAAATGTAGTGTCGACTTTGGTTTAAGAGGAAGTTAACCCCGCTGCTGAGGCACATCAAAGAAGGCCCAGCCAACAGTTTTCCTAAAGGGAAAGGGGTGGGGTACGACATTCTGAACTTAGAAATAGGGATCAGATGCCCCTCTACTGCACCTACCGTCACTCCTACTACTATAATACAACTGGGCTTCATGGACGTTGCCTTGCATCTGCAACCAAGTAATCAAAGAAGGAACAGGCGCACACGAGGAGATATACCTCCTGATTAAGATCGACAACTTAGGAGGGTCGAAGTTAGGCGTCCAGTTCTGGATGATGCTCCTCGAAAACGAGGAGATGACGGAGAGACGCCTAAGGAAGGCTAAAGACAAATAAAGAGCCCTCTAGCTAACACTGGCCGCGATCCTATTCGAGAGATTGGCACGATCTTTCGAGGTCCATATGTTGGATGGAAGACTCGAATTGCACAGAGAAATTATACAATAGAAGCTAGGGATTCCCCAATTGCAAGATTCATAGTTAACAACAGCCGAACCTCTGTCGAGAAAAGGGTTCAATCAATTACTTTTACATAGGACGATGTGTTTGGCTTGCACTATCCACATTGCGACGCATAAAGGTGGCAAACGAGCCGAGCGGCTCGTAAAAAACGAGTCACGAGCCACTCGGGCTCGTCAAAAAGACGAGCCTGAGCTAAGTAGGCTCGCTCGCAGGCTCGTTTTTGACGAGCAGCTCATCAAATTTTTTTTTTTTTTTTAATTTTTTTAAAGGTTATACCTAGTTAAAATATTTTTTTTTTTTTTTGACGAGCTCACGAGCCCGAGCTCGTGCTTATACGTTCGGCTCGGCTCATTGACATCACTAGCGACGCACTAGTGGCAATGGCTGTTGTGACACGAAATGGCCTCAAGAGAATGTTAGTGGATAATGGAAGCTTGATCAACGTCATATTTAAAGCAACCTTTGACAAAATAGAAGTTGATGCAAAATATTTATTCTTTCTTCTCTAAAACAGAACAAAGAGTAAAATAAGTCAATTGATTGTGAAGGACACGATGCAGTAGGTCATGTATCTGAAACTGTTGGCTATATACACTTACAGCATTTAGAGGTAGCCGTCACCAAGTCTGATACTTCAAGATTTGAATTCTACTGAAAAAAGGGATTTACATGCTCAGTTATCCGACATCGTGAAGTTGAGAATTACTATGAAATTCCACTACTTGTATTGGATCTCCAGTTTAGAGTTGAGAAGGATAAACTAGAAAAATTCCAGTGGGAGTGGCCTTGTGTGGCAAATACTCTCGTTAATTAATTTCTGTTAGGCATTTTTTGTTGCCCTTCTACAGAGCAAACAATTTCACTACCTTTTGAAATCAATTTAGAAAATTTAGTAATTTGAAGATTCCCTTGAATCACATTAAAAGCCTGTGGACAGTTCTACAAGAGTTGTATAGTATTTTGTAGCTATTCCTTAACTAGAATAAATTATCTTATCCAACAAGACATGGATATCATATAACAACAGTCCAATTTATTGCATACCCTGTCGCTCAAGGGTTTATTTCTGTTTACACGTGGTACATTGTACCAGGTGACACCTTTATGATTCAATGGCAAAATTTATTTCGACTCAAATAAGGAAATATAGTTTTCAAGTTTGTTATCCGAACTTCACTAGATTCTTGTTTTCAATTGAATTTTTACTTGATTTTCTAGAATTTATGTGTACTAGATAAAATGTCATTGCTATATATGTTAGCCAAAATATTACAAATTAAACAATTTTATTAATTACATAAAAAAAAAATAATTAAAAAAATAATTAAAAAAAAACATAACAAGTAATCTAAAGTTGCAGAAAAAAACGAATAAACATTGAAATCGAGACCTGTGTGAACACAATTTCCTTAAAACAGATTCGCCCTCTCACCACAGTTGCTTGATGTTTAGTCCGAGCGTCTATTTCCCAGGATACAACAGAAAATTAGTAGAATCTGAGCACTGCAAATGCTACTCCGATGAACTGACTTAGTATATGAACAATATTACCATCAAGACTTTGACAGAAAGTGAAAATTACGTATGTGGACGAGATAAAATTTTATGCAGAGAAGATAATTTTTTTTTTTCCGTGTGTCTGTAAGGGAGGAAGATAATTAAATAAATAGGATGTAATTGAGAATTAACATGCCAGGAGTTATGCAATTAACCACAATAAAAGCAAAACGTGGATCTTTTTAGGGGCCAATCTTTGGTCCATTCGGTCCAACATTCGTGAACACATGTTCCCACCCGCACACAAGTTTAAGATTCGAAGTCTATTTAGGTCCGTGATTTACACTCCCGCGCACGGACATGGAGAGAGTATTTATGCTACGCATGATTAAACTCTTCTAAAGTGTAATTATATTTAAAGTGGTCATTGTCTTTATCTAATTTCCTATGTGTGATGACTTTAAACTATTTTCACTCCAACACAAAACCTCTTCTAATTCATCACTTTGAAATCTAATTTTTCATTCACTCGAATATCATTTTTGATAAGATATGGTTTCGATATTCTCATGGAGGAAAACACAAATTAATCATGATATATTGTATCCAAGTAATAAATTATAAGGGTATGGACTGTTGCTTTATTCAAGGCAAAAATTAAGTAGAAGACGAGAAAACTTTCGTATTGATGCAAAGGTTTTGTGTTCATCTGTCTTATGAAAGCTGAAAGAGTTGACTAAAGTGAGAAATTTCATCATCAATGTGTACAGCCTTGCACAAGACTTGTATATAACTCCGTGTAGGATTCATATTACTATATATGTGTTGTAGGATTCACATAGAAAGCAAAACATTGAATGGAAGTGTTCTCCAAGAAGAGTTGGAATGAGTCTGTATCAACACTTTTGATACAAATAATATAGATTTAAAAATCTTGAATTTCGAGATAAATAAGATAACGTCAAGATGTGGCTTCCCTTCTAACGTTTGCCACGACCCCACATCATTTTTCTAGACTAAAACACACACAAAAAACATAAAAATCTTCCAAGAGCCATAGAACATCATGTTTGGTGCATGACAAAAGAATTTTAACCAACTCCAATGAGGTAGAATTTGTAAGGGGAATTTGTAGAATTTTTGAATGATTTGATACATATTGATAGTGCAACTATCCATTACATGTTCGAAGGAAGAAACGCAATGTTATGTGGGGCAGGACGATGCTAACATAATTTGTAAGTATGAACTTCGAGACCCAGTCTGGCCCAAAGCTACCTAGGCAGTGGCTTGGGCCTCAAAATATCTTAAAGTCCAAAATAATCAAAATGATTATTTTTTGTACAGAAAATATATGGAATTTTCTAGCATTAAATATTTTCTTGAAGATGTATTAGTGCAAATAAAGCAGAAGGTTCCACAACCCAATAATGATTTTTTTTTTTTTAGTTATTCAAGGTTAATTTTTGTATTGTAGATTTGATTGTTGCATTTGATTTTTTTTTTTTTTTACAGTTTAAATATAGGATTTTTTAGGCAATAAATGGTAGTCACCATTCACATATCCCACATGTTTTCAAGAGGTCTTAGTTCTATTTCTTGCGATAACTAATTCTCGGACAAACCAAATGGTGAGTGAGTGTCATCGGCATAATATTTCTCATCACGGGAAATTGTGTTTTAATCAATCATCATTAATGCTAAAGATATTATTATGCTTGGAAAAAATAATATTTATGGCTTCATAATATTTTGTAGTCTTGGATCTCAAAATTTTTAGGGTTGGCCCGTGGACTTCATCAAATATTCATCTGATAATATGAACAAAACTTTCCATGTAGCAATCCTTAAATCAAATATGTGTATACCAAAACCAAAGAAAGCGATCATTTATTTTCTATTTACAAGATCACACATTTCACACAACTGACCATACTTTTTAAGACTGGAACCTTAAAAGACAGACCCTAATCACTCAATTTCAAAGATTGGCTTTCAGAATTGGAATGTAAGGGAACTGGAAAATAGGAAACAAACAAAAAAGAACAGCACATTTCAAACACCACACACTATATTACAGACCCCCAATGCTAAAAACAGGCCTTTACAATACAATCTTTGGCTTCAAGATGCTAGATTTAATCTCCTTATGAGGTAAAACTACTCCTCCGTTGCTGTAAATCTCGTCCCCAACATGAACGTCTTCTTCAAGAATGGTCATGTTCTCTATGCGAGCCCATTGTCCAACAGTTGACTGCCAGCCAATTATACTGCTTGAAATACATGCGTGGCCAAACTCCCGATTCCACAACACAAGGGCCAATTGCAACATCTGGTCCAATCAAGCAACCCTCCCCAATTTTCGCACTCTCGTCCACTAGGACATTTCCAATTATCTGAGATCCAGAGGCCAACTCACTCTGTTTTTAATGATTATAACTTGTTACGTGGAATTTTTATTTGACACATCAATAGTGAGATGGATGATGGATGGAGCGGACAAAGTTTAGTGAGAATGTGAAGTATAAGTTGACTGATTATTAAAACATTTAACTCCTATATTTTAAAAAGAAAAAGAAAAAAAATAAGAAGTCTACATTTTCATTCTATCACGATAGAATTATAAAAATTAAATTGATGACTATAAGTAGCACATTATCAACTATTTATTGGTGGTTTCTTGTGAGAATTTAATTGTTTATATATTGCTTATATCCATAGGTTGAAAACTTTTCTTGATAAACCTGAAGTCCCTGTATGGATCTATCTATTATTTAAATTAAAATTAATTCTCTTGTATGTAAACAAAAAGAATAATCATTTAAATATATATCTTAATTTAGTATAAGTTTAAATACGAAAATATGATTCAGTATAATGTACTATAACAAAATCTACAAATAAATAAGTCAAGTACTTATAAGTTAATCCAAACATAATCACGGCGGACCCGAAGGGGTCACGTGACCCCCCAACTTTTGAGATTTTTTTTTGATAAATTCCTATTTGATATCGATCGAAATCTAAATTTTAATTTAAATCAAAATTAATAATTAATTTTAATAACATTGTAAAACCCAAAAAATAATAATATATATATAATATTAAAAAAAAATTATATAATAGAATTTCTTGTTCTGTATATTATATTTTTATTATTTTGAAAAGTTGGGGACTAAAGTGATATATATTAACTTCAAATTTTGGGCTAAAAAATATCTTGATATTGATAAAGCGATGAAAAGTAAATCAATATTGGGCTCGTTGAATATCTCGTATTTAATTATGTATATTAAGTTTGAGAAAAAATTAATTTGGATAGGTGATACACGGTTCTATGTAACTCTATTCTACCAAAAATTCAATTGTCCTTTTTAACTGAAATACTATGCGTTTATCTCTTTATTTTCATATCAGAGTATACATATGCATACGACTGCAGTAGTAGGAAGAAAATAAATATTGGAAACGTGCTTTCTCTTTCTTTCAAAATTTGATTGATCAAGCGAGGTAGGATAACAGAGTGTCGTTGATTTTTATACCGCGTAAATTATTTTTTTTCATGTTGTTAAATTATTATGTTAATGAAAGTTAAAGATATGATATGATACGATACTATAAGATATGATATGTATGTTATGGTCATTCGATACTAAAGATATGATATTTATTGAGTTCTTACTGATTTCTAAAGATATGACGATGAAATGATATTTTTGACACATGTTTTAAATATTTTATTCGGAATTGTACCATTATTCATGTCCTACCGAGTATTCTATGTACTCACCATTTTTTCCTACTCTTCACAAATTAGAACGGTCGTTGGTTGACGAACGATAAGGTGCAGTCATAGTGCCAAAATTTATGGAATTAATAAATCAAATCCAGTGTAACCTGATGGAATATTTTTAATTTCAACATTTTATTTAGTTTATTATTATAAAGACTTTTATTTAGAAATTTAAAAAATGATTTATTTGGTTATAAGTTACATTAATCTGCGTTAAGCTATGTAAGTGGAATCAACATTTTATTATTTATCTAATAAAGATATGCTTGATTCTTAGCATTTATTTGGAGTTTTCGTGGACTGCAGATTTAGGACACGTTTGTATCAAAAAAGGTCTGTTTTGCTAAGTTCATATGTGAAATTGCTTAAATTGGCTTAGTTAAGTATTTAACTGAACTATAAATTAATTATGGGTAATCTGTGTCAAAATCAATTTTTTTTAATAAATTTTTATTTTATATAAACTTTTGGTAGCAATTTAAATTATTAAATTTGGATCGTTACAAACATATTTCATGAAATCCATAATTTTTCAACTTTTATCAAAATTTATTAAAAATCCGATTTTAATCCCCACCAAATAGGGGTAAAATTACAATAATTAAGTAAAATTCTTCTCCTCTTTTAATTCCTACCACACATGATTTTATTTAATTGAAGCCAATAGTTTAATACAGTTCGAATCACTTTTTAAAACAAAATCCATGTTGGTCACGTGTCCTATTTTCAATTGGATGATTGTACTAGGAAACCATTAGTAGAATATACTACTAACTCTACCATTTGAACCAATTCTTATCCAATTTGTAATGGTAGTGGTACATGACTTTTGTATTATTATTGCACTAAAACTCAAATTGTAAATATTTATTTTCACTATAAATACCCCATGAAGTCAAGAGAAATTTTCACCACAAAATATTTATTCATGGACATGGTAAGAGAGAGTCAATGCAAAGAGAGAAAGAAACATGTGAAAAGGGGTTTTGACATGCATTATTTTATAACCTTTCAATAAATGAGGTAAGATATTTTTGTGCAAATGATTTGTTTTCTTATACTTTTATATTTAGTAATTTATGCATAAATTGCCAGTGGACTTTCGGATTCTTTATTAAGAGATATGAAATCATTCGAAAATTTAAGATGACATAAGATAGGTGTGTCGTTTGATCACCGATATACTCCATAAGAGAAGAGTGGTATAAATTATTTATTTTATTGTTATATACTGTGTATCGAAACTGGACGTATCCTTGATATTTTTAAATGTTCACTCTTACAAAAATTTTATAGATTAGTTCGGGTCGATTGAAATTGTAGTGAGATGATGATACGTATTGTTAGAGGATTTAAAGAAATAGAATTTCTAAGTTTTATATCCTTAATTGATTAATTAGTTTCATTTATGTTCAAATACTTGTATATTTAAATCGAAGATCGGTAAGTTTATTTCCAAAAATACAGTTTTAATTATTTAATTTAAATTCATGGATATACAATATTTTTTTAAATAAATGAATTTTTATCATTCCGCCTTCAATACAAAGAAAAGTGAATTTTTGGTAACACTCCAGTATTTATGAAAATTTGGAGTGTTACAATATGATATCAGAGGACGTGTCTACATTCCTGTAGGCTTAAAGAAATGATTATTTTTATTGTTCACTTGAATAGTGACCGCCCGAGTAACTGTTCACTGTTTTTTATATTTTTTTAAATGACATATTTTGTTTTTCAAAAGTTTGATATTAAATGTTTGTGTGTTTTTGGATATTAAATTGATTTAAATAGTTTTAAATTGAATTCAAATTGATTTTTAAATAATAATATTTTTGGATGGATTTTTAATTGATGACAGTTTAGATTTAAATGGTTATTGTTGTTGTGTTATTTCTCATGTTTTAGACAAAACACATTTACTTGTTTAGCTCTAGTTTCAAGTGATTTTTTTTTTCTCAAAGTTATGTATAATAAATAGAACATTTTTATAAGATTTATGAGTTAAAGGACAATGTAAACTTTTGTAAAGTTTTAACACATGTAATGATAAAAAAAAAAAATCCTTGGCAAGCGACGCCCATTATTCAACCACGGTCCAATTGATCCAATGTATGAAATGAAATGTCATTCTTTTATCATGATTATGAGTTTTTTGCTTTATGTTATGATATATTATAATATTGTCAATGGTCAAGTATCTAAAACTTTTAAAGTAGTTGAGGTAATTTCGAGAACGAAATTCTTTTTAAGGAGGGAAGTTTGTAACATCCCGAAAGTTTATAGAATAGAATTATTTGGTCTAGATATTTTTTTATATATAAATATGTTTTATATTCTTATTATTTTTTGATCAAATAATTAGATTTTGATAGAACAAGTTAAAAATATATCAATATTGGACTCTTTTTGTAACTTGTAATTAATTAAAAATCTTTAATATGAGAAAAGTTATTTTGGATTGGACTACATCAAGTTAAGCTCGATTAAAAGAATAATATGTTAATAAAGTTGGTGGGAACTTGTAATATTAATTAAGTAAAATTCTTCTCCACTTTTAACTCCTACCACACGTTATTTTATTTGATTAAAAGCAATAGAGGAATACAATTCCAATGTCACTTTTTGAAATCAAGTCTATGTTGGTTTACGTAATCCTATTTTCAATGGGGATGATTGTACGAGAAAACCAATAGTAAAATATACTACTAACTATACTATTTGAACCCATTGTTATCCAATTTGTAGTAGTAGTGATACACGACTTTTGTATTATTATTGCACTAAAACTCAATTTGTAAATATTTATTTTCACTATAAATATCCCATGAAGTCAAGAGAATTTTTCACCACAGAATATTTATTCACAGACATGGTCAGAGAGAGTCAATGCAGAGAGAGAAAGAAACATAGGAAAAAAGGTTTTGACGTGCATTATTTTACAACTTTTGAATAAATGAGGTAAGATACTTTTGTGCAAGTATTTCTTATACTTTTATAGTCAGTAATTTATGCATGAATTGTCGGTGGACCTTCAAGTTCTTTATTAAGAGATATGAAATCTTTCAGGAATTTAAAATGATCGAAAATGGGTGTGTCGCTTGGTCACCGATATATTCCATAAAAGAAGGGAGGTATGGAGTGTTTATTTTATTGTTATATAATTGTGTATGAAAATTGAATGTATCTTATTGAGTATTTTTAAATACTCACTCTTACAAAAAATTTAGAAGTTAGTTCGAGTCGATTAGAATTGTGACGGGATGGTGATGCGACTGTGAGAGGATTTAAGGAAATAAAATTTCTAAGTTTTATATCCTTAATTGATTAATTATTTAATTTATATTCAAGGACTTGTATATTTAAATAGTAGATCAATAAGTTTGTTTCGAAAAATACAATTTTAAGTATTTAGTTTAAATTCGTGGACATACAATATTTTTATTAAATAAATAATTTTTTATCATTCCATCTTTAATACAAAGAAAAATAAGGGCATGTTCTCTTTACCATTTTCAACCTATTTTCTGTTTTTGATTTTTCAAAGTGAAAACGCGTTCTTTTTCCTATTTTTGGAAAACGCATTTTTGAAAATAAGTTAAAAATTTACAAAGAAAATTCAAAATGAAAAATTTGTCGTTTTGAGTGTTTTCAGTTATAATCAAGTCAAAATTTTTAAAATGCATTTTAGGTGTTTTCAAAACAATTTTTCAAAATACAAAAAAGAACACATTTTCAACAATCTCAAAATGGACACTCAAAACAAAAAATTCAAAATGAATTCAAAACTAAAAGCACAAAATTGAAACACAAAGAGAACAATCCCTAAATTTTTGGTAACATTTCAGTGTTTATGAAAATTTGGGATATTTCAAAGGTACTTCCCCTTTACAAGTTTAAATCTTGCTTTCAAATGTTGAAAATTAATACTGGGCAATTTTTGTTATGATGCAGGTAACTTTAACCACTTGGTGCAGTGATCTTTGGGGTTTAAAAGGATAAGCAAGTTGTATAGTGTTTCTATACTGGTTTGTTGATCATTGGTATCAAGGTGGAGATTGTTTAAACTGTGATGCCAAAAAAGGGTCCAGTCCATAACTGTTGGGCAAATTTTGGGCTTGGCCAAATATGTTGATTAACTATTGTCCAATAACTCAAATGAAGAAGCCCATAACTCGAGCCCAACACAAGGTGACACATATGTTGCTCTGGACCATTGATCACTTACTAATATTAACGGTGATGATGATGCGTATAAATGGTACTTGAGTGGTTGCCTTAATTTGCACTTTTTATTCCCTTCTGGTGTAGAACCCTTTGGAGTTTCTGTGTCTTTCTGGTTCCTTTCGTCTTCATGATGTTACTAAAAAACATTTGGTTTTTGGGGTGATTATGTGTGAATCTTGAGTCTAAGTGATTCTTTGAGTAAAGGAAAGGGTTGATATTTGTGTGGTAGTATTTTTGGTCCATTGAAGTAGCTACGATTCATTTTTTTAGGGTTAGGGTTTGATGTTTTACATTTGTATAGACTGGTACAATGTTTTGAGCCTAAGATTGATAAAATTTTCGATGTTAGTGTTCGATTTGTTTGTAATTTTCAATTTGGTTGTAAATCTGAAAAGAGAGAGATATTCTTTACTTTGTGAATTCTTCGATTTCTATTTCTAATAGCAAGAAATAAATTTTCACAGTGTTATTGATGAACAGGTTAATCCATATTGATTTTTCAATTCATTTTTGGAAATATTTTTTATTTTTGTATTTTAATTATTTTATACAGAATAACATAAATTTATTATTTTACCATTTTAAATTCGTCAAAATTTGATAGGATCGTTGACTTTTGATCAATTAAAGGAGGAATTAATGGAATCCATCAATTTGTCATTTTGTTGCAACGAAATGAAAAATTTGGGATCGTGGATGACACAGATAAAATATTTGGATATAGTATGTAAAAAATGAAAAGTTTGGGACGGTGATTGCATTATCCCTAACTAATATCTACCCTATCTTCCCAAGATTTATATAACACGTGATAATTCAGTGTCCAGCTGAAAATTTTCTTAGTTTTCTAATTTTTTAATTAGGACAAATTACAAAAACCTCCATGAAGTTTATGATATGTCAAAGACACACATCCATTTTAAAAAATATATAAATTTTCTTTATTTCAAGTTATTGGTTACGCATACTTCCTCATCTCTTTTTTAAAACACAAACAAAATTATACTTTTCCAGAAGTTTAGGACAATTACAGAGACGTCCTTCATTTTTCAAAAATCTCAGAAACATCCCTTAAAGTTTATTTTTGTAACAGATTATCCATATCTTCTAAAAGTAAATATATGATTTCATTTTACCCCGCTAATCATTTTTAAAATCGTTATATCATCATATTTAAAATATGTATTCTTTTTATTATTATTATTATTTCTTTAATTTTTTTTTCATACTTCTCGTTTAGATTAAATCATTTCATCTAAAAAATATCGTTACAAACCTTATTATTAAGTTATTAAATAAGATTTTTTTTTTTTCCAAATATGATTGAAAAGTAATTAGTTCAATCAACATAAACGGATGTTTTAGAATAATTTGACAAGGCTAGTTAAAATTTTTAATACTATTACAATATATAAAATAATTAATTATGACCTTTTTTACAAGTACGATGCCCAACAATTAACATACCAACATAAATAAATATTTTTAAAATAATTGATAAAGATAAAAGAAAATTTTAATACAATTATAAATGTTACTATAAAATTAATAAAATTACGAGATTTGATTTTTTCAAATATAATTGATAAATAATTAAAAATCAACACAAATAACTATTTTAAAATAATTTAATAAATCTAATTGAAAATTTATTAAAAGTTTATACTCTTTCTATTTGTACTGAATTAAAGTAATATTATCATAATATTATAAATGCAATAAATTGGTATCAAATGTTTAAATCTTACATTTTTTTAGTTCTTCTTTTTCTTAAGAAAATCAAATATCAGTTTGTCTATTGAATGAGAAAATAATATTTAAATAAAAAAGATAAAATATAAATAAAGCATATTAATTAAAAATTATTTTGTCTAAAGTAAAATTAAGAAAAAATAAGAAAACAAATATAATCGAATATGTAAGTATAACATAAGAGAGAAGGTGTGAAGGACAACATAAATTAATGCAAAAATAGGAGGTTTTTAAAAAATTTAAAAACAAAGAAGGTGTCTGTAACTGTCATTAACCTTAAGGGAGGTTTATGAAATTTCTCTAAAAATTATACAAACTTCGCTCATTTCAAGTTTTAAATAACGCACACCTCTCCTTAAATATATAACAATTTCAGAGATACTCAACCCCTTCACAAAATTTACATAAATATCCCTTATTTCAAATTTTGAATAAAGCATGTTGACCTAAAAATTTATATTGTATTTCTTAGCTGTATTTTCCCTCAATTTCTTAACATTTTTTCCTCATGAATTTTAAATATTATGAATCCAATTTCTTGTATTCGAGAGAGATACATTGATAGTCATCGTTGTACGATGGTCTATTTATAAGAGACTCATGAGTTATTTTAGTTATTTTAATTTTATGATTGATATTTCTCATTATTTTATTGAAAATCATAATAAAATTTTCATTTCAAAAGCTTATTGATATCCGTGTTTTCGTTATATGTGTCCACGAATACTCTATTTTCATGCAAAGGCATGATGCAATAAATCAAAATAAATTTGTCAGAATTCGCAGTGAGATGACCATGTTTCTTATGCCTTTAATCATGTTTTTGATCAAGTGTTAACAGTATTAAATGTTGCTTTGTTCACGCAAACATCGATGAGCAAGGTTTTTTTTTGTTCAAGCATGACTCGTCAGTTGAGATATAAATATTCTAAATATTCTTTCCATGACAAGTGGGCATGCGATCAAAACCTCTTTTTGTGGCTAACGTGGCATCCAGGTAGATCATAATAACTTCTGTATGTAACAACGGATACTTCTCCTAAGGTTTATGATAATTATAGATACACTCCCTTTTAACATATTAATAAACCCTTTATTTTTTATGAAAGAGTACACATCTCTTAACAATTTTTCTATCGAGTATTAGTATAAATAATAGTGATAATGTTTAAAATATTCTTACAAACAATGTTCCATTTTGGCTTCTTTAACTTTAGTATAAAACCTAAAATATTATTTAACACGGTAAGTAATTTAACAACAAAGTATTGTGTATACCATTTATTCTTCAAAAATATATCAACAAATACTATAATTTAAGATACTTAAATTACACTTATATATGGGCAAATCATTTTCACAATTCATTTCAAGTTTCCAATCAGAAGACATAACGACATTTTAATAAAAACAAAATACTAAATATTTCATTTTGAATATACAAACCAATTGCTTTATACAAAATAGAATTTTGTTGTGTGTACAGAACACACACATATAGAAATGCAACAGAACACACGCAAACAGATGTGGTCTATTTTTATTTTTTTTTATTTTTTGCTACATTTAACTCACATGGGGGTGGCCACCCCCATGTGAATATTTGTTGCATTTCTGGGAGGGGATTTTCTGTACAAATGCAATTTCTCTACAACATATTATAAAATATGTAAGAAGTAAGGCATTTGTAGTGTTCATTTAAATTCCACCAACGTTTATTCAACTTCCCGTTAAAATAAAAAGGATAAAAACTAGTTATAAATTTACAAATCTTTGAATTTTGAGGAATTGCAATTACATTATTTATCATTCAAAGAACAAATTATTTTTCTTACAACTATCAAATTTGCAAGTACTACCCACTACGTTCCATAAAGATAGATTTGATTTTTTTTTTTTCCGTCTATCCCAAATATTAGGTTATTTTTCTTATTAAAGTATATATATTTTTTAGTTTTTTAATATACCTCTAGTTAATGTACCTTGTTATCAACAAATATAAATTAATCTTATAAATCATTATTTAAAGTAGGGCATATTATAAAAAATGTAAGAAATTTTATATTTTCAACTACATTAATTACATTTTTTAAATTTGCATGAAAATATAAACAAGCATATCTTTATGAGACGAAGTGAGTATTTATGATGAAATCAAAATTAGAATCCCTGTCAAAGATTTCATTGGAATTCCTACAAACATTAAAGAACATTATTCTCAAATTCTTATGAATCTCAAATGTCCTACTCTACAAAACTTCAGAAGGTGCAAAAACATGTTTTGAATTCGTGTCTTACTCAGAAGTGATTGTGAAAAATCTTACTGGAAAGAAAGATTTATATTTAGACTTCCAAAGCTTTTCTCCGAGAAAGTTAGAAATGCTATCAAAAGAGATCATGATAACTCAATTCCTTATGATGATCTTACTTACGGAGAAATAATCAGTTTCGTTAATCGAGAAGAGTTAGCTCTTTGCACTGATCTCAAACTCAAAGCCAAATTGAAATAAAAAAGATCTGATAGTCGTAAAGAACTCAGATCATTCTGCGAACAATATGGATTTGAGAAAATCATTCGTCCTTCAAGATCAAACTATCAAAAGCATCCCGTGTCTATTAATCCTTGACCTCACTGTCTCAATTATTGTTGAGACAAATGCATCAGATTTAGGGTCTGGTAGAATTCTCAAACATGTCCCTTTTAATTCAAGCCAAGAATAACTTGTTAGATTCCACCTATGAGTCTGTATTGGCCCTCAAAAGAATTATTTCACAATCAAAAAGGAGATTCTTGCAATCGTCCTTGTGATTTCAAAATTTCAAGATGATTTGATCAATAAAAATTTTATTTTAAAAACAGATTCTAAAATTTCAAAAGACGTTTTGTAAAAAGACGTAAAAAACCTTGTTTCAAAGCAAATTTTTGCAATATGGCAAGCAATCCTATCTTGCTTTGATTTTCAAATTCGTTCATCAAACTTTCTTGCAAATTTCCTTACGAGAGAGTTTCTGTACAACAAAGTGAGTGAGAAATGAGTTCTTCAGAAAAGAAGAAAAACAAGAAAAAGATTCAAATTCCTCTCAATACTATTGATGACTATATTCAAAGTTCTCATCGATGGTCTAAAAAAGCATCATCTAGTTCTCAAAATACCACACCTGCCTAAAAACCCTTTCAAAAATCCACTCAAACAATTCTTGAAAATAAACCCTCAAATTACCGGAAAGCCCTTCAAATTGGATCTGGTAAACATTCCAAATGTAAACCATCTAAAATCCTTTTCATATTTTACAAAATATGTCTATTTGCCCCTTTTTTAAATGAAAACATCTTGGACCCGAATATATTCTTCCATTGAAGAACATCTTCTCCAAGAGATGAAAGTCTTTTGGTTGAAGTCAATCCACTAGATTCTAACATTATGATTCCCAAAAGAATTCCTTGAAATGTTCAAGCAAGAGGATTAGAATGAGATTTTGAGAATGCACAAAATCCAGTTCCAACTCCTGTAAGAAGAAATCTAGAACAAAAATAATTTATTTTCATGATGGTAACGTCAAAATCATCTTTGATAAACCGTCATCTTCAAGTACTTTTCAAAGATCTTATTCATCTAGATCTAAAACTAAATCTAAGACAAATTCTTTTCAATTTGCTAGATTCTCAACTTCATCTTTAAAAGGACTTGATTTTAATCCAAAAATTCCAAAACCTTTTTATCAAAGTGAAAAGTAGAGCCTCATACTTCTCCCACTTTATCAGATATGATTTCCCCTCAATTTGAGAGACTTGATTAGCAATGTAACGTTATTTCTTCTAAAACCGATAGAAAAATGAGTTCAAAATTGATCAAACTCCATATGTCAAAAAATTTAGACATCTTATCAAAAAATCTTTTTCAAAAGAACAAATTGAATCTTACTGGGAATAATTTGATAATTTTCTAGAAGATATTAGTTTTTACTAATGGACTTATTTCAAAGTTTTCAAAGAAAATGCCTAGAAAAATCAAAACAAAAACTATTCAAAATACTAATACTTCAAAAAAAAAAAAAACATGGAAAACTCCTTCAGGAGAAAGTGAAAGAGATTGTTGTTCTACATGGAACTACAGAAATACTTGCTTCTCTTTTCAAAAAGACTAAACGG
The DNA here is from genome assembly GCA_903798345.1 of Fraxinus anomala. Lineage (NCBI taxonomy): Eukaryota > Viridiplantae > Streptophyta > Magnoliopsida > Lamiales > Oleaceae > Fraxinus > Fraxinus anomala. The sequence goes on along the minus strand of CAIGRN010085943.1, from coordinate 543 downwards.
CCTGATGATTCTTTTGTTAATGCAAAAGATATCAAAAATATTCAATCTCTGAACAATTATACTAATGTTGTTCTTCAATCTATGTGTTCTCAGCTCAATAGAATTGAAATCAATTATGAATCTGAGCCTTCTGAATCTTCAAATAATGATAAAGGCAAAAAGAAAAAAAATCACAAAAGCTTGTACCCTCTTTATGCCATTTCCATGAAGTTGTTCCCAAAAAACTTGAGTCAAAGGAAAGTTTTTTAAAAGAGCTTGCTACTCAATTATCGAAATTATCTTTCTCCTCAAAAAATATCGATACTATTGACGAAATAGAATCTCAATTTGTCGAAGAAATTGATCTACAGTCAATAGACTTCTTGGACAAAACGTCCAATATTCAAAAACTCCTACTTATTATCCTCGTCATTCTCCCTCTGGTTTACTTTTCGAAGAAAAAAAAACAAGACAATTCAAATACGACGGAGACTCCATCATCGAATAGAATGTAAATGTATTAACTCATTGATTCTTAGCAAGTGTATAAAACTCAAATTATTT
>CAIGRN010085936.1:0-19351 GCA_903798345.1 Fraxinus anomala | reverse complement strand
ACTACGATCTCCACAAATCACACAATCCACACATCACAATCACAAATCCACCAGATCGCAATCATGTTGCTGTCGCCATCACCACCGAACTGAAGAAGCTGTAGGTTCACATTGCTACGCTGCGACGGCGAGATGCATCAATGATCACAGGTGTCTCCGACAACGGCTGCTCCTCGACAAAGACAATGACGGTTGTGACTTTGAATGGGTAGACATGATAGACGAGAGGAGCATGGAGACGAGAGAGTGAATAGAGAGAGATTAGGGTTTGTAATATTATTATTATTTGAAAAATATTAATTTATAATAATTAAATGAATGCCTGATTTTTGTATAATGAAAATTTCAATCCGATTTTTGAATATTGATTTTGAAAAGTAGAATTTTAAGTAATTTTCCTTTTTTTTTTTTTTTTTAGCTTAGGCCCAAAATTCAATGACTCGAATATGGGGCGCCCATAGCAGTTGATCGGATCTGACGGAGATTAGCAAATCATATTTCGCCACGTGGACGGAACCTCGGCCTCATATGGCAGCTTTTGACGACGCTTCCACGCCTCCTACCCTATCCATCAGAGACAGAGACAGACTAACCGCAACTGATCAATTCTAACGTACGCCTCTTCCCAAGCTCTAAACTAAACTGCGCTCTATATAAAGTTAGCGCAAGGTCATTACGGCACTCTTCTCCCGTCTGGATTGGGAAGCGAAATAAGTCTTCCGGTGAGATTTCAGGTGCCTATTACTCTCTCATTAACCATACAATGAATACTTACGCGTGGGTATTAGTGCAAATAGCTGTTTAATTGAATTATTTGTTTGATAAAATGATTGGAAATGAAGCGTTCATGATTGGGTTAACCGATCGTTCATCTGCCTGGGAGACGGATGATTTGTCGGATAGCGACATGAACAGTGACTTTGAGATGATTTTTATAGTGAGCTGTACTACATATTTGTGTGGAATGTGTTTTTGGCTTTTCTGTTCAGATTCTAAGTCGTGACGTGTTTGGTTAGGAATCGATATAGGTTGTTGTGTTTGAACCGCAGTAAAGGAAATAACTAGATTATTTGGATCGGATGTGAGCGTGTTAATGTACAGTCTATGGATGCCTGCTTATATATTCGAAAATATAGTGTTTTACAAGCTAATGTAACACGCTTTCAATTGCTTGGTGATTCTTAGATACTTTTGATGAATTTTAGATTTTTTTGGATCAAAGAATATATTTGTTAAAGATTTACAAATTGCCTCCCCTACCCATTTATGATTGATTATCTTGTCTTTGTCATTGGATGCAGTGGATCTAGTGATTTATGTTGATTGATCATGTTGAAGAATAAGGTGAAGGAATTGTTGTTTGCTCGGTCGTGGTTTTTGTCATTTGTTTTATTGAGCTGCATAAACCATGCCCATGCTGGTGTGACAAGTGCATTTGTGCGTCACGAGTGGCCATCAGTCGATATTCCACTTGACAATGAAGCTTTTGCAGTTCCTAAAGGTTACAACGCACCACAACAAGTAAGTTTTAACATTTCCTTATTTGTTTTCAAGTGATTCCATATGGAAAAAGAGCTACAAAGGAAAGAAGTGTACGGCCTTTCCGGTTTTGCAATTTTATTCCTTCTGTGTTTCTCTGACGCCGTGAATGTATTTTTATATCAAGGAATGTGCGATCTGTTTGTTGTTTGTCATTTAACTCAAATGATTTTATTCTAGTTTCACTTTTCTACCTCATTGGTACAACTGGTTCTGAAAATATTGTTAGAAATGAATGTAAAGTTCATCTTTGTTAAATATATTATTCACTTGGTGCGAGGTGAAGTATTATGATAAGCATACATAAGATACGGCATCAGTGCTTTGGATTACTTGATCAACTAGTAAAATCCTCTGTAACTCCAGACACGAAGACTGATGAGTGATGTCTATTAGATAATTCCTCGCAAAATTGGTGATTAGTTGTCAATCAAATAGCTTTTATTGCACAAAGACGAGATGCTTTACACGTTTCTATGACGTTTTGATGACATTAATCTTCTTGTGTAGGTGCACATTACACAGGGTGACTATGATGGGAAGGCTATTATAATCTCATGGGTAACAACTGAGAAACCAGGGTCAAACCAAGTCCGATATGGAATGTCAGACGGAAAGTACGATTTTACCGCAGAGGCGACGGTGCAAAATTACACCTTTTACAACTACAAATCTGGATATATACATCAGTGTCTTATAGGTGGTCTTGAGGTATAAGAAACAAGTTTTGGAATTTCGCAAAACATCATTTTCTCCATTCTTGTCAAATTGAAAGTGGTACCACATTTTACTCTTTAAATTAATAAAAGAAAAAAAAAAATAGTGCAGAATCAAATGGTTGCAGTCAGATAATTACATAATTCCCGGATTTCAGTGGTTGATGGAAATTCAAATGCATAACACTCTTCTTATCGTCTGTCATATAACTTTTTTTTTTCATACCCATACTTTTCTTCATCTGTTCCGTGCCTGAGTTGTGTCTTCATTCTTCTCAGTATGACACTAAGTATTACTATGAGATTGGGGATGTCAATTCAGCCAGGAAGTTTTGGTTTCAAACACCTCCAAAAATTGGTCCAGACGTTCCTTACAAGTTTGGAATAATAGGTGAGAAACATTTGTTTCATTCTCTATTTTGAAGAAAAACAGCTTTATATCATGATAAGTAAGCAGGATTGTTTCTTGATATTAGATGTGTGTGTTTTATGAGATCTAAGAGAACAGTGTTGCAAATCTCAAATTTGAAATGTAAAATACAATAAATAAAAATCTGAGAGCTTTTTCAGTTTAATGTTGAAAGGCATAGGTATATTTGAGCGTTTCCCTATCTGGCTTTTTACTGTTCATAAAATTAAACTTATCTAGCTTCAGTCAAATTATTGCATCTCTTTTTGAAAAAACAAAAAAAGAAACAAAGAAAAAATGATTTTTCATCAGTTGAGAGTGGACCATTGAGTTTCCTCCAAAACCATTTAAATTTTCATAATGTAGTACTTTCAGTGGACTGCACATAAGCCAGGATATGATTGACTTGAGTTAAAATCCTGAAGTTTGAACATATTCATGTGTATTACATTCATATGTTTCCTTTTTGACCAAGTGGAGCAAAATAATTCACATAGTTGTCCCCAAATTTATTAAGAAGAAGGCTTAGTTTGTTGTTGTTTTAAGATGATGTAGGATATTAGTTATGATATTATTTGCAAAGATGATATGATGACTAAGATAGATAGATGTTTAAAATTGGAAAACTTGATATTTGTTTAGTAATTATTTAATGATCTATGAAACTGAAACCTGAAAATGTTTGTAGGCACAGGGAATTAATAGATACTTTTTTCAAAACTCATGGTTATCATAATGGAAAATTTACCGGTTATTCTAAATTGAGCTCTCTGCAGAACATCTATATTACTTATTTTGAATCAGAATTTTTTAAAATTCCAACTGTTTCAGATATTATACGTGGTAATACCTTTCCACTTCATTATGGAGCCTGTATTTATGAATTTTATCAATTTTTGCTGTAGGTGATCTTGGCCAAACATTTAATTCTCTGTCTACCATTCAGCATTATATGGAGACTGGTGCACAGACTGTGTTATTTGTTGGAGATCTTTCTTATGCTGATAGATATGAATATCACGATGTTGGCGTCCGCTGGGATTCATGGGGTCGTTTTATTGAACAAAGTGCTGCATATCAGCCATGGTTTTGGTCAGCCGGAAATCATGAAATAGAGTACATGCCCCATATGGTAAAAGTGTAGAGATAAACAATTTCAATTTTTCTCCGGGGGTGGGGGGTGTGTGGATTAAATTTCCAAGTCTTCTTTAGGGCTAATGTGTTTTATGCATCTCTTGAGAATGTTTTCCTTATGACAATAACTTTACCTGTTAAATGACTCGAATCTTAAATTGGGTGTAGATAATAATTACTTCCGATTCATTTTCCTTTTGTGCTGATCTCAATGACTCTATTCGTTCTTGTTACCTCCATGACATTATACCATGTGCAAGACAAGGAAAACTATTGAGACCTAATTTCTTGTAATTTGAAAAAACTTTTTGCATCAATAGACAATAGTTGGATAATATGATCAGATAAAGACGAAAGACATTTTTCTGCAAATATCTTTGATTATTTTTGCTTTGCTCTGATTTTGACTATTATGTTATGTTTTTCATGTTCAGGGAGAGATGATTCCCTTCAGAAATTATCTTCATAGATACCCTACACCTTATCCATCTAGCAGAAGCAGTAGTCCTCTGTGGTATGCTGTGAGACGAGCATCTGCTCATATAATTGTCCTGTCCAGCTATTCTCCATTTGGTATTTCTATTATCGACACATTTGTACTTTCTTTTGTTTCTTTCGTTTTGGAAACATGACATGTTTAATGTTACTATTGAAGAATTCTTACCAATGAAACTCCTATCTTAAAAGAACATTTGTGCAAATAACTGGTCATACCTGGGCCTTTAAGAATTATTACCCTTCTCTTTCTCATGGTCCTCTTCTGGAGTTGGAAACTTAGCTTATGTTCGGCAAGTGTAAACACTTTCTAAAAGTCAAACCATTTTTTATCCCCATAATTTATGGGATTTACAAGTACCACCCACTTATCCACTACTCATTTCTATTTGTTTATAAACACAACTGTTGATAAACATTTGCCAAACATATGCTTAATGTACCAAAGCATATTCACTGAAGTTTCGTGGTTGATATATCCAGTCCTTTTTTCTCTATATTGGTTTTCGGGTGTAGTGTACAATATTCACTGGTCAATTATAACAAGTGAATATGCTGAGCAGAAACACAGTCTGATCTCAGTTTGACTTACCAGACCTTAAACTATTATGGCAGTATGATATGACAATAGAAACGATATTTAGCAAAAGTGAAGACTTTAGGTATGCTAGGCTCTCTGTTTAAGTTGTTGCAGATAATTTCGAAGATGTATGTATAAATGATAAATCTATATGCCATGCGGAGATCTGAGTTTTTATAGATAGACTCCCCAGTTGAATGGTGTTTGCGTTATTTTCGTTGTCTTTTCTTCAATTCTATATCTACTTAGTTTTCTTATTTTCTCCATGTCATGGCAGTAAAATATACACCTCAGTGGAGGTGGCTCGCGGAAGAGTTGAAAAGGGTGGACAGGGAGAAGACTCCTTGGCTTATCGTTGTGATGCACGTCCCAATGTACAATAGTAATGATGCTCATTTCATGGAGGGGGAAAGCATGAGAGTTGTGTTTGAGAGCTGGTTTTGCCACTACAAAGTTGATATCATCTTTGCTGGTCATGTCCATGCTTATGAAAGATCGGTGAGCCTAGTTTTTAAGTCTTCCCCACCCCTTACACACACCAAAAAAATGTAAATAAATAAATGAACAATGTTATGTACCTTTGGTGTCATTGGCTATTGCAAGTGGTATCTATCCCATAAAGCTATTGCAAGTGGTATATATCCCATAGAAACCTTTTTCGGTATATATTTTTGAGCCCGGTGTCCTGGTAAGTAATGATGGTTTTCAATATAAAGAGGCCTAACCTTGAGCCATCCTTGGATGAACTAATTGAGTAAAACCTGAACATTCCATCATAGAATTTCATTCCATCTGAGAAAACTAGAATCGTGGAATGTTTCTTTTCAACATAGACTCAAAATGTGTATTATTATATGCATTGAGTTGTCTACTCAAAGCCTGTGAAAAAAATGCTCACATTTGATTTTTGCTGTGTTTCAATGATGCACTGCAATATTTCCTCTTTTCTCAAGTTGTACTCTTCTTCATTTCAGTACCGTTTCTCCAACACACACTACAATATATCAAGTGGTAGTCCATTTCCTGCACCTGATAAATCGGCTCCTATCTATATAACTGTTGGTGATGGAGGAAATCAGGAAGGTCTTGCGCAAAGGTATAGATTTTTCTTATTAGAAAACCATCCTCGATACTTGGTTTTATAATAACAAAAATGTAATGCATCTGCAGATTTAAAGATCCCCAACCCGACTATTCCGCTTTTCGGGAAGCCAGTTATGGCCATTCTTCGTTGGAGATTAAGAACAGAACACACGCAATCTACCATTGGAACCGAAATAATGATGGCAAAAGAGTACCAACAGATTCATTCGTGTTACACAATCAGTACTGGTAAGCATGCTTTCAGAAAGTAGCTAAATGCTGAAAGAAAATTGGAATAGTTACTTTTAACAATTTTCTGCCATGAAATGTTCACACTTTCTCAGTTTAAATACAAAGCATGAAAAATTTGGAACAGTATAATTTTCCGTTTTCTTTTTGTTATTCAAAAGCATATCTGAAAGAAATCACAATTCTGAAAAGGTCAGATTCTCATTCCATAGGCAACCATGGAAGTTTACTAGCATATAATCGAGTCGAGTCTCACGACTTTTTATGAAGAATAAGTAAAAACATGTGCGTGTGGTGATGCAGGGGACACAGTCGACGGAGAAGAAAACTGAAGAAAAACCATCTGCACTCAGTCATCGTGAATTTGCCGCGAAGTGAGAGGTTATGAATTCACGTGCTTTTGTCGGGATAAGCTACGGCAGTTGTCCCGTCAACAGACGACGATTCTTTCTACTATCAGTGATGAGTCTGGTTCTTATATGCAAGTACTGATGTATTCTTCATTGATCATGTAGAAGAGTAGGATATTAATTGAAATGTGTAACAATGTTGTAATAAACTTGGATCTTTATGTTGTCTGACATTCATGAACCGGTGAGAGGATAAGCTTTATGGAATATCAGAAAAAAAGTAATTTATGCTAATATACTTGAAATAAATTAAACCCTATTATTTATTCAATAACATTCGAAAGGTAATATAAATAACTTTTGAGCAATATCCAAACCAAAATGGCGTGTTTATTTATTGAGAGGGATCCGACAATATCGATATTTATCTTCTTGATTGTTCAAGTTCAACCGTACTATTCAATTTCTTATGAAACCAAATTTGTTAATTCATTCCCAACGTTAATTAATGAAAAAGACAGAACAAAAGAAAGATATATGTAACATTTTTATAGATTTTATTTTTCCTCCTAATAATATTTAAGATAACTATTATCTGTCATACTTAATGGCACCTTTATGAGTGTGGTCCAAGATACCTGCCACATTTTTCGTATTTATTTATGCAAAAAGCTGACGTGGAGTTTGGGTGGAATCACAAAGAGAAACTTGTCACCAAACATAGGACAAAATAAAGTAACGACCAATGTGGTGTCAATAAAGTCAAAAAAAATAAAATCACTTACATCCTTGAATCTGGAATTAAATTCAAAATAGTCCCCAGATTTCAGTATAATTCATCGATTTATAAAAAAAAGGAAGAATAAGAAAGTACTCGCTTAAGTAGAATTCAATATGAGTAATTAGAATCTATATTTGTTTTTATAATAGATACTGAAGATCGACGGTCTATATTCTCGACCATTTCGGAAAAGTCACCTATGATACTATTCATAGGCTAAAAACATTTCAGTGAAATTTTAGGATTTTGGCACTCTTCTTTCAAATTTTTTTTCGAGATGTTACTACTCTCAACCTTCATTTTGGTATCAGACATTCTCGAATTTTCAAAAATATGGCAGAACTTGTTTTCCCACCATTTTGATTGCGTTAAATGATGAATTTGTCTTCTCTTTAAATAAATAATAAAACAAAAGATAGCAATTAAAAAAAAAGGAAAATAACAAGAATCCTAAATCTTTTCAAAATGAACAAATAAGTCTTGAGGATGTCGGATGCCCAAAAAAATAAAAATAAAAAGGATAGATTAGTAATATTTCAAAAATATTGGTACAAAATGTGCCAAAAGTCGAATTTTTATTTTGAATGAGTCTTGACTATCTCTAGATCAGATCTTGAAAAGATTAAACAATAATTTGCACTATAATAATAATAATAATAATAGTAATTCATATTGATTTCCATTAGTCACAATTACACTCATTCTACTTGGATTCCGTGATGAAGTTACGATTAGGTGGAAGAGTGGTTGATCTATTAGTCCAGCCCATTAATTAAATTTCAAACCAAACCGTAAACAGATTTACAGCTTTATTAGTTTTTATTTATTTATTACATTTTTTACCACCCCTGATCATTTACACTTTTCAAGTAAATATTTGGACTTGTTTTGCTTTTGAGAAGTCTCAAAGGCAGGGGCGGACACAGACACTTTGAATTAAGGGGCACAATCAAACAATGTACAAATCGAATATTTTGTTCTTGATTTTTGAATGATTCATACTTGATTTGAGACGGTGCAGATTTACATTTAAAAATATTTATTCATTAATATTTTACTAATCATTTTCATCCATTTGATTTCGAATAGTCATTTTATTAATGTTTTGTTTATCACGAAAAAGTGCATATTTACGTTTAAAAATCTTATAATATATTTGATACAAACAATCAATTCAAATAATCGAAATGGAAAACATATAACCAATATTTAATACTAATAATCAATCAAATAAACACAATTCGTTAAATATAAGTCAAATTGGATATAATGAGTTCGACACGTTTTATATACATGGTTTGATAGGAGAAAATTCAAATTTAAGTTATAATTACTTGAAAATTTGATTGGAAAGCGAAAATTTATAGTAAATGTGATAATTTGAAGATAAATTATATACAAATTTTAAAAAATTAGAAGGGTTAAGATTTCGTTAAAAGGAGTAAAGAAAATGGTAAAAGAAAGCAAGAGAAAAGAGAAAATTTTAAATTTATTGTGATTTTGTCCGTATTTGGTGGAGATTAAAATCAAATTTTTAGTAGATTTTGATAAAAGTTAAACAATTATGGATTTTATGAAATATGTTATTAAAATTAATTGTTAACTTTGATTTAGATTAAAATTTAAATTTAAATCGATATTAAACATGACTTTATCTAAAAAAGGAAAAAAATCCTTAAACGTTGGGGGTTCACGTGACCCCAGGGTCCGCATGTGCTCATAGGTTAAATTAACCACAATTAATAAAGACGGGTATATAAAAAAGCAAAATAATAGCGCAACACTTTGTGAACTGAACCTAAGTATATAATATCTGCCATTCACATCACAACACGTAATCAATTACAAGTTTTTTGTAATACAAATTCTTCTTTTTAAGGAAAATGTTTCAAGGGTCTCTCTTCAATTTCAATTCATCTTATTCACCTTTTAAGTCAAGTCAAAAGTGCTTTGTCCAACATACAAATCTAAAATAATCCATCACTACGATGATAATAATCATTTGTCTTCTGATTTACGCTTGCATCGCATTACTATTGCATGTCTCCGACTACTTAAATATTTATTTCTTTAGTTGGTTAAATTCATTAGTGGTCATCCAATTTTATATTTAGTGCACATGAGTCATTCAATTTGACTTTGTTTCATCATGGTCAACAAATTTTATATTTAGTGTCACAATGACCACCCAATTTGATTTTATTTCATCATGGTCATCCAACTTCTTTTCACCATTTTCATAATTTTAAAAGAGGTAAAATGGTAACTTTGTATTATATATAAAAAATAAATTTAATTTTAAAAACGTTTTTTAAATAAGTTTTTATTTTATTTTATTTTTTAAGGATTTTTTTTAAAAATAAATTTTTTATTTTATTTTTATTTTTTAAATAAGTTTTTATTTTATTTTAAAAACATATTTTAAATAAAAAAATTTATTTTATTTTTTTAAGTAACGTTTTTCTTTAAATAAGTTTATATGCAAAATTATCATTTTACTCTTTTTAAAATTAGTGAAATAAGTGAAAACATGTTGAATGGCCATAATGAAACATGATAATGAAATTAGTGGTCATTGTAAAGCGTTATATGAAATTGGATGATATGGTGAAATAACATTAAATTGAGTAGTTATGGTGAAACTAAATATAAAATTAGATGATCATGATGAAACAAAATTAAATTGAGTGACCACGATGACACTAAGTATAAAAATGAGTGACAATTGATGAATTTAATCTCATTCTCAATTTATACCGTGGATAATTAGTATTATTCTATTTGTAGTATGTGTGTGTGTGGGGCCCCCCTATTGTGAGGGGACCAGTAAGGGGACTATCAACCCTCGTTACAAATAGCTCAGTTCGGATAATTAACATCTATTTGTCTTCCATCAAAGAGTTTTTTCAGAAATTGAATTTTGAAATAATGATTTTTTTAAAGAACGTGTGATTAAAAATAGAAAAAAATATTTTAAATTTATGTGCAAAATATTTGTGTAAATGTGTGATTGAAAATGAGTTCGAGAAAAAATAAATTTTGATTAAAAATAAAATAAAAAGATAATATGCCATCCAATAATTATTAACGTGAGCAACACCTTTCCACATTCTAGTAATTGTAACTTGTCTTGTTCTTTCTCCCTTCAACGCTCAGTCGCTCACCAACTCGAAACTCAATTTATTATCGCTCCAATTCTCTGTTCTTTTTTCCCTGTAATTTTTGATGTCGAAGGAGATTCCGAAATTGCCGGTTTCGGCGACGGCAGCGGTGATGTATGAGCCGCTGCTTCAGCATCAACGGCAGCGGCAGCAGCAGCAGCCGCCGCTGGATCTGCAGCGATCGCAGTTTAATAATACTTCGCAAGTTGCAATTGTTGGCTCCAATCTGTGCCCTATCGAAAGCCTCGACTATGAGTACAAAATTTGCTCTTTCAGTTGTACAAACACATATATCTCTCCTATATATGCATATGTGTGTGTGGGTGGGGGGTGATATATATGTTCATAGCATTATTGAAAGGAGCATGAATACTTAAGAGGAACTGGCTGAGTGAGTTTTATGTAGTGCAATGACTGCCGCTTATATATTGAAAGCATCGATAATTGACTTTTTTTATTGGCTTATGATTTGTGTTTTGATTGATATGAAAAGTGGAAAATCTCAAAAAAATTGAGTATGATTTTTTTGCTGGAAGAGAAAAATGGAAGGCAATTGACTACCTCTGCTTTGTTTTGCTAGTTCTTCTATAGTTACCTTGTTTCTCGTGGCAACTGGGAAAGTGAATTATTTTTTTATATTCTTTCTTTTTGTTTCTGTTATTTTCCTATTCGAATCAGGATTAATTCGACTATATCTTTCTGCAGGTTTCTTTGAGAAGTCCTAAAAATTTTTAGCCATACATGTAGACGTTAGTTATGTTCCTTATGAATTATTGCAAGCAATTTGCCTCTGATCCTAATAATCTTTTTATTTTTTTTATCCCAATTATATTTGGAGAATAAATTTAAAGATTTTGCATTGAGAAAGAAAAATGAAGGATGTAAAATGCTTTCACTTAATATGCGACCATGCTTAGGTGTATGATTTCTTATATTGATAATAGAAGAAAAATGTGAGGAGAGACACTTATTTTCTTGTCTTCTTTGCCTTCTAATCTGACAACTATGCATCTAAATAAGTGAATCTTTTCTATGTAGGCTTATCGAGAATGATTTTTTTAAGCAAGATTGGAGAAGCAGAGGGAAGATCCAGATATTTCAATACATTTTCACAAAATGGATGCTGTGTTTTCTTATTGGAATTATTGTCAGCCTCATTGGGTTCTTCAACAATCTTGCCATTGAAAACATTGCTGGCAAAAAATTCGTTATCACCTCCAACATGATGTTAGCCCGAAAGTAAAATCTCAATTCTTTAAGTTCACGTGTTTGAAGTTCTATTGTTTTTGTTAACTTCACTTAACTTTCATATTTTATGAATTTTTATTTCAAAATATTTCTTTTCCGTGTGAAGATTATACTTTTTTGACACATTTTAGTTTTAGTTAAGTTACAGATTTTGCTTCCACTATATTTACCTGTTTCCCAAAGAAAAAAGTTCAGTGGGGTCTGTACTATATATTTAATTAGTTGTGAATTTGAGGACAGGTACATGGCAGCTTTCCTAGTATTTGCATCTTCAAATCTTGGGTTGACATTGTTTGCGAGTCTGATCACTGCTCTTATAGCTCCAGAGGCTGCTGGTTCAGGCATACCAGAGGTTAAGGCTTACCTGAATGGTGTTGACGCTCCAGCAATCTTTTCTCTTCGGACTCTGTTTGTCAAGGTATTTTGGAATTCAAGTCATTGGATTGCATTGCATCGCATTGCATTGCCCTCTCTCAACGCCACTGTTGTTCTTACCAAGATATTATTCTGTAGGAGAATTGCTCAATTACTCAAGGATTATATATTAATTAGATAATATTGTGTGGAGTGGACATTCTGAGTAACATAGGTAGGTCGTGATTTAAATTACTTTGATCCAGAATCTTGAACTTCCAAGACGAACGTATAACTAATGTAATGGATTATTGGTCTCAAAATTACAATATTGGAGATTTGAATTTTATCATCCTAATCAAGTTACTTCAAGGAAAAGCCTTAATTGTGCAAGATTCATGGGGCATGCCAATAATCCATTTATGCTTTTGCAGTTGTTTTAACATTTTTTGAGCTTCACAGTCCCATTCCAAACTGAACATACCCAACTCCAATTATTCATCCTGATAACTCTGATTGACCTACCATTTCTTATATAATCTACATTATTAATGTGCATTTAGTTTCCCCCTTTTGCTGCCACCAAGTTTTCCACTTTCCATTCCTGTCACGAGGAGCTTACCTACCCAGTTTTATGTAAGGATCAAGAAATTTCTCTATTTGTATTAGGGGATAAGTGTCTATATGTTAATTATTGAGTACCAGAGGAGGGGCAGCTTGGCACCAAACTTCATGAATTAATTCAAATGACTGTTTTCTACAGTTACAGCTAGGGAGATATTAGAAGTGAGAGTATAGACAAGTAATGTTACAGGAGCATCATAAATATGGAAAGCCATCATCCACATTCTATTTTCTTTCTGTATCTGTCTTCAAGTTCCACTATAACGTTTATATGCTTTCAACCTTGAGGCTGTTAAAATTATATACTTACTGCACCATATTTTTCTGGCATTGAACCACTTCCTTTGAATTTTATTTATCTATTTATTTTTTTTCTGGCCCTTGCTTGAGATGTGATGTTCTTTTCCTATCTTTAAACTCAGTACAATCAGTTTTGAGTTTGAGGTCTTACCTGATGGAGATCTAATACACAGATTGTTGGTAGCATATGCGCCGTGTCAGCATCTCTTAATATTGGAAAGGCAGGGCCAATGGTCCATACTGGAGCCTGCATAGCTGCAATACTGGGTCAGGGAGGGTCAAAGAAATATGGGTTGACCTGGAAGTGGTTGCAAGTTTTAAAAAATGATCGAGACAGGCGAGATCTTGTAACGTGTGGATCAGCTGCAGGAATTACTGCTGCTTTCCGTGCTCCTGTTGGTGGTGTGTTGTTTGCTCTTGAGGAAATGGCATCTTGGTATAACTTAAAAACCCCATGATATATATTTATTTTGTTTATGGTTGTTTTCAACCTCAATGAATGATTTATATGTATACTTACCTACCCCTTTGCTGCAAGTTACACTGGTGATGAGAGTCCTGTGTCCATAACACAGACTCCTGTATAGTCTTACTAAGTATTTTATATGACCCTAGATTATGGTAAGCTTTGTTCTGCGGGTCCTATTCCTTTTCTATGCCAGCTATTTTGTGAGCACAGTTGGTCAACGCTTGATATTCTATGGCATGATATTTCCATTGCATAAATATATTGGCATGCATCACTAAATGCTGTTCATTTTTTGGTGATTATAAACTATGTGATATTGTGGAGATTCCTTTACATGTCACTCTATTGAAGTCAGTCAGTCATGATTTTCTTCTGCAGGTGGAGAAGTGCTCTGCTGTGGAGAGCTTACTTCACTACAGCCGTTGTTGCAATTGTGCTTCGGGCTCTAATAGATGTCTGTCTGAGAGGCAAATGTGGACTATTTGGTAAAGGAGGTCTTATTATGTATGATGTCACCTCGGCAAACATATCTTATCACCTCAGGGATGTGCCTCCTGTTCTCGTTCTTGGAATCATAGGTGGCATATTAGGAAGTATCTACAATTCTTTACTAAATAAGGTTCTCCGACTTTATAATTTTATAAATGAGTAAGACTTCAATTTTTACTTTTCATTCTTTGCTTCATTATCTGCTGTTATGATGTCGATCAGATATCATTTTAGCCTGACAGTTTTATTACTTCGAGTATTATTCGCCATTTTCTTCCTTCTCCATCTCAGAAAAGGAATCGCTTGCAAGATAATTTTGGCTTGCTGTATCTCCATTTTCACTTCCTGTCTTCTATTTGGATTACCATGGCTTGCATCTTGCCGTTCTTGTCCATCAGATGCATCGGAGCCTTGTCCCACAATCGGGCGTTCTGGTAATTACAAGAAATTTCAGTGTCCTCCTGGTTACTATAACGATCTCGCAAGTCTCTTTTTCAACACGAATGACGATGCTATCAAGAACCTCTTCAGCAAAGATACTGACTCCGAGTTCCATCGCTTATCCATGCTAATTTTCTTTGTTACGTGCTTTTTCCTCAGCATATTTAGTTATGGAATTGTGGCTCCTGCTGGTCTCTTTGTGCCAGTTATTGTGACAGGTGCAGCTTATGGACGTTTTGTTGGGATGTTAATTGGTTGGCACTCGAACTTAAACCATGGCCTCTTCGCTGTTCTGGGTTCAGCTTCTCTTCTTGGGGGATCTATGAGGATGACAGTTTCTTTATGTGTGATAATTCTCGAACTGACCAACAATCTATTGTTGCTGCCACTTATAATGCTTGTTCTTCTTATCTCCAAGACTGTAGCCGATGCATTTAATGGAAATATATATGACCTCATCATGAAATCGAAGGGTTTTCCTTACTTAGAAACTCATGCAGAGCCATACATGAGGCAATTGACAGTTGGTGATGTGGTTACAGGGCCACTACAGATCTTCCATGGCATTGAGAAGGTTGGTAATATAGTTCATGTTCTCAAAACCACAGGACATAATGGGTTCCCGGTGGTAGATGAACCCTCACTTTCTGAGTCTCCCATTCTATTTGGTTTAATCCTGCGAGCCCATCTTATCACATTGTTAAAGAAGAAAGCTTTCTTGCGAACTCCAACACCAATTGGCCCTGATGCCTTTGTACAGTTTTCCTCTGATGATTTTGCCAAGAAGGGTTTGGGCAATGGTGATAAAATTGAAGATATAGAGTTGTCAGATGAAGAGATGGAAATGTTCTTGGATTTGCATCCTTTCACCAATGGAACACCCTACACCGTTGTAGAGACAATGTCTCTGGCAAAGGCCCTTGTGCTTTTCCGGGAAGTTGGCTTAAGGCACCTGTTGGTTGTTCCCAAGGTTCCTGGGGTAAGATATTTTGAACCATCAACTTTCTTACTGTTTCCTGTTCTAGTGCTGGAATTTCACATGCTGATATGCCTTTCAGTTTTACTTGATTAATGCATCACATGTTGACTGTGATTCTCCTCTCCTCGCTATTGATAGCCATCATGCTTTTATAATTTTTCTCTTTACATGGTATATTTGACTAAGCTTAAAAAATGTAAAAGTTAATTCAAATTAACTTTTTTGTTTCCAAACATGTTTGTATATATTACTTTCTTCGTACTTTTAGGTGAAAAGGTAACTTATTTTGAAATTAACTCTTTCCTAATTACCTTACCGTCAAAACACTTATTTCTAACTTTCACAAATGAAAGAAATTATTTAGCTTAGAACTTTTAACTTGTATTTTTAAAATTAGCCAAACATGCTTCAAGTTTTCTTCTTTTCCATGTGATCCTGAAAAAAACTATTATGCTCTCGTTCGTTCCATCACAGCTTCTTATGATGCACCACTTCTATGTGCACACGTTGTCACCCACAAATGTAAAGCATATGCATTGCAAGCGTGTTTTTCCGGTGCTTCAATGGTCCTTCTAGTTTTCTAATGGTCTTATTGCTTTTCGCAGCGAGTTCCAGTTGTGGGTATATTGACGAGGCACGATTTCATGCCAGAACATATCCTGCGTTTGCATCCTTTGGCGGCACGAGGCAGGTGGAAAAGGTTAAGGTTCCAGTTTCCTCGTTTGGACAGACTTATTTAGAGAGTTATAGTAAAGCTGTGCGACTATGCTCGGGAGTTTTTTGAATAAGCCTTGTACGTGCAGAGTTCCTAAATGACACAACAATATATTCTTTTGCACCTTCAATGCAGTAAAGAACCTTCATCAGAATACATCCATTTGCAGTCCGGTAAGTAAAAAAAGAATTGGTTCCCTAATATGAAGCAGCAACTAGAAATTCTGCTTCGTATCAACTTTTCTTAAACCAATTATCTAATAAATGTCTGCCAATGAGTAGATCCCTCAGGACCGAATACTTGCCCAGAATAGGAAAAATTAGCAACTAAATCACTGCAGACAATCTTAATCATGTCTTCAAATAGCTTTCGTTTACCCTATTAGCAGGCTTCCCTTGTAGCATGGTTTTTCATTGTACTGAAGTTGATCCTTCATCCGCGATCCAGAGATACACCCGTTAAAGGCCCTTATTATCATGTTAGGCGATTTTTTTCCCGCATTTTTTCTATGTATTGAACTATGGAATATATATTTTAAATAGTTGTAACTATAAGCTTAAGGGAAATGCACCACATTAATGTTGAATTTCAGCTATTTTTGGTACTACTACAACGATAAAGTTAGTATAGTTTCAAATTCTTTGCTAAGGTTATGAATTTTGCTTTCCTGCAGATTTAGTTCACTGTCATATTAGCTGTTTTCATGCTTAAACCTCAGTGAGCAATGGTTGAATAATATTTGTCTATGCTTAAAAAGTACTTTTTGAGTTTCTTTTTTAACTTAGAAAAGTTACTTTAAACTTATTTTTTACGAAGGTAACTTTTAAGCTTAGCCAATTAATAAAAGATATAGGACGGGGATTGCTACTTATGTATGTGATTTTAGTTTTTTTGTTGCGTCTCGTGGATGGACTTTCTCAATCATATAACATGAAAGTAATTTGTTTAGTACAAAGTTACTTAAAACACACGTATTATAACATCACACAGATTATTACACACTACTTGATAGGCACGAAAGACCATGAGCAGAAAACGCCCACTTAAATTAAGGACAATTTTTCTCAAGGAATATTGATGACCACCGCCACCGGTCCACCACTGTGAAAACGGGGGAATTAACAATGTTTGGTGCAGAAGCAGCGGTGGCGGAAGCCCCTACAGCGGCCGTCGGGAAATCCCTCAGACTGACAAACCGACGCACAGTTGCTTTTACTCACACATGGTCCCTTGAACCGTTGGCTTTGGGATTTTACAAGTCCTTGCCTCCGCCACCATTAGTGGACCTAACAAAAATATTCAAGAAACAGAAGATTTATTAAGTAGTTGATCAATAATTAATAAAATCTGTTAATGGGATGGGAAGATTTTTAATAAATTTTGATAAAAATTAATGAAACGTATGATTGAAAAGTTGTGAATATCTTGAAATTTGTAGTTAAAATTAATTATTAAATTTGACTTAAATTAAAATTTGAATTTTATTCCGGCTAAATTTTGTTAATCACTAATAAAAACATTGTAAGTTTCAAATTGCAGCTTAATGAACATCGTCATAGTTTATCTGTAAAGAGGTTGTGCGATTGCAATAATTTGGGGGTATGGAATCTTTTGGTTCATGTGTTCGGATCCATGTTTTTTCAAAAACCTTGAAAACCTCCACGGGGAGTGTACATGACTTATTCAATAAGTTGAATAACCTAATTGAAAAAGAAAAATAAATTAACATCTTATTTAAAGACTGCAAGCCCTGTTTGTTCCTTTTTCTCTTAGGCCCGTTTGGTTTAGGTTTATTCACTTATTAAATAGAATTCATAACTTTTCAATCACATATTTCATCAATTTAATTTTATCAATATATATTAAAAATCTAATTTTAATCTGCATCAATCAATAGCTTATTATAATTACACAATCAATATTGAATAACAAAAGGCATCAAAATTTTTGTTAAATAGTCACGTGACCAAATTGAAAACACGATCCATCTCAAATTTCTAAAAACCCAAGAAACAAATGTTGTCGTGCAACAATTTTATAGAGATTTTTACTATTTTTTTTACTATAGATTGATCGTACAACTATAATAAATAGAATAATATTATTTAGTATCATTGGTGTTTACAATATAAGTTTAGGTGACACTAAATATCATTAAAAAAATAAAATAATTTAGCTTCACATAAATTAATATTTTAACAACAATAGATAACATTATTCTAACATATAACATGTTAGTCGGCAACCTGACACATAAGTTAGGATGTCTGCGTCCACGTATGATCCGAAGTTAAGAAAACGCCAAATGAGCTTTATAAATAGGAAAAGTATAAATGCGTATCCGTGACTAATCAGTGTGCACCAACTTTGTCGATGAAAGTGATGAACCTATCAGCTTTTAATGAATTAGGGGCGGAGTGAGGATTGAATTAAAAAATCTTTCACGTTGAACTGATATTTAAAAAAAAAAATATTCACATGATTTTTTTTACATTACGAAAAATTATTTTTTTAATAAAAAAAAAATGAGTTAACTCAGGCCAGCTCAATACTAAATCCACCTCTAGTCTAAATCGATAGCAAATTTCAGTTAAAATCGAATTAAAATCTCGTTGATTCCATAAGAATGTCGATAAAATCTTGTCTTCACTCTAATAAATTAAAAAGTTACCTATTTCGACAACTAAATGTGTAATAATTTATTTTTACTTGTTTTTCACTTTTGATCAATAAAATGCAAATGACTTCATCTCAAAATGGAGCTAAAGATTGGAAGAATGGAAAACGTGGAGCTTTTTCAATTGTGCTACACAAACCGTGATGACATGTGTCGACACATAATTGAACAGCTTGAAAAACATAAAAATACAATATCCAATTATTATTCGTATGTCCCTCAATTCCTGTTCTTGAGCTTGAGCTTTTTATGTACATTCATCATCCATGTCAGATATTTATTGGTACACTGCTTCCCTCACTTCTCTCTCTCAATCATTCAAGAGGTAATTGTTTTGAAATTTGGCTTGTAAATTAACTCCAAAAAGATCAAGGATCAGCTAGTAAAAAATTTAACTAAATTAAATGAAAACAGATTTTAACTTAAAACAGTATTATTTCGATCTATTCTAAATTTCTATTTTTTTTTTAACATTAATTGAACTAAATTTTGACTTTTTTTATTCAATTAGTTGATCTTGTTGATGGCACAATAAATAAATAAATGACATTTTTTGAT